>OX101787.1:3371166-3378666 GCA_944452715.1 Ophion slaviceki
GTTTGGTGGGACCAGAAAGGAATCGTGTACCATGAGCTGCTGAAACCGGGCGAAACTGTCATTGGGCATCGCTACCGACAACAACTGATCAATTTGAACCACGCATTGCTCGAAAAACGGCCAGAATGGGACATGAGACACGAAAGTGTGATGTTGCAGCACGACAACGCTCCGTGTCATCGCAGTTCCATCGTCCTAGACACCATAAAAACACTGAAATGAGATCTGCTACCGCACCCGCCGTATTTGCCAGACCTGGCCGCTTCAGACTATCACTTGTTCCGGTCGATGGCGCATGGCTTGGGTGGGCTACACTTGGCCAATTACGATGCAGTACAAAATTGCTTGGACGAATGGTTTCAGTCCAAAGACGCGTCATTTTATCGTCGCGGTATTTATGTACTGCCAGAGGGATGGCAAAAATGTGTAAATAGCGAGGGACAATACTTCGAATGAACCATTTTTTGTATTTGTCTTCAAATTTTCGATTTTTTATTGGTAAAAAAAACCCGGAAACTTAGTTGCGCACCTAGTATGTCAAGAGTCGGGAAGTTATACAATGAATTAAGGCGTTCCACCACTTGTAGCGCAAAAAAGGCCTTTTTCATGATTTTTTTTAAAGAAAACTACAAAACTTTTTTAATCGATCAATATACCATCTTAAAGAACACATCTTGAAGAACTTTCAGTAATTTTTTTATTGAAAAATATTACATTGTTTAGTGGCAAATGGCCGTCAATAAAATAATGTGTTTATATACACGGTTTGCGGTGACCAACATTGTGGCGAAGTGGATCATCTGAAAAAAAAATGCGGATGGATTTAGTCAAATATAAGTATAAACTAGTCTTTAATCGAAGGATTTTAAAAAATATTCATTTTTCACAAAATGGCGGACAGTCAAAGTTAATGGTTCGATTTTAACGAAAAAAACGGCCGTTTTTTGGCTATAAAACGGCCATTTTTTTCGAAAAAGAAAATCGAATGATTAAAGACTACATTTTTATGTATTAAATAAGCCTGCAAAATTTCAAGAAGATCGGTTCATTAGTGTTCGAGTAATCTTGGTCACCGACTTCAGAAATGCCATTTTGAGAAAAACGCGTTTAAAGTTTCAATTTCAGTTTACACGAAGAAAATATTTTTTTTGTAAACTTACATAGAGTCATCTATTCCGGGCCCATACAGAACTATGGGCCCGGATACTTATACTTCAAAAAAATGCAATAAAAAAAATCGATTTTTTCAAAATCGCAAGTGGGGGTAACCCCTTAAACAGGAAGGAAAACTTCCTCGGTAATCCGTTATTAAGGGGGTATCCCTCTCTGGAAGCCCAATTCGAAGTGTCAAAATGATGCATTTTTTCTAGTAACACATTGGTTGGAATAAATTAATTTTTTCCCAGCATGATGTGCACATGTTTGCGGTTACAATGTAATTTTTTCGCGAAGAAAATCTTTCAAAGTGTTCGTGGTGCAGTTGGCGTTGCAGTCCTCCAGCGGCGAGGCCCGAAACGGCGGGGTCTCCATAAGGCTCGAATGTAATCTGAAACGAAACCAAAACAAAAAATTCTTCAAATACATCCAACTGGCTATAGGTTCATTCGCATGATGATAAAGCACCGTTTTAGCGGAAAAAAATCGATTTTTTGAAAATTCTACTGCGGCCTTGCCCCTTAAACGTGCGTTCTCGAACTATTTTTCTGCATCTATTTGTAAATATATGAATTTTTGAACATTCGGTGATTACATTAAGTGTTTTCATTACTTTCTATAATTATTTTCTATAACTTTTTCTCGCTCAATTAACGCGAAACGAATTGGCAACGTCGTAAATGCTGATATATCATAATGTCTAGGTTGGCAGAAGTGTCGCGAAGTTAGAGACATATGCGCCCCATTCGCAACCTCAATATCGGCCCAAGGAGCTGTCAGAAATGAATATCGGTCCGAGTAAAAAGAAATCCGCTGGAAAGAAAAAGGGTATACTAATGCTGTCTATAATCTCGAAAGAATCAAAAACTTTAATAATTTACTGATATCTAAAAAAAATTATGTGTGAAAAAAATCCGCGTTGTTTGTCTTTGCCTAGAAATGTCTAGAAATGTATCATTTCTGAACATAGTTATCAAATGAATATTAAGTAATTACTACTAATTAAGAGAATAAGTACCAATAATATTCGTTGTTAATTATCCTGACCGAGTAGTTTGAGGTTCCCGGGCATAATTACCGAATATCGATAAGATAGGTAGCATTTGTGCTGTCTACGACGTTGCCATGATTGCACATTCTAATATTTTGTGTACTTGATTTTCGCACAAATTCACTTTAAAAAATATTGATAATTTTATAACGGTACTGTGAATCCTCATTTTCGCGGTACCAAGGGTTAGTCCGATAATTAGTTGAACCGTACCTATTTTTTTAGCTCTGTGTACTGAAAAATGATCGGGAATTTTCCACAAGCGTAATCTAATTAGCCCACGAAATACGTCGAGTTTTCGATTTTTTTCTAAAAAACGGTACAGTGGATCATATTCAAACTGCACAGGATGATCAGCAAAGAGGTTATAAAGGTCCAGAAAAAAATTGAGATCGGTGGTAAGATGTTGACTTAAGGCGGCCTCTAGTTTCTCGGGTCGAAAAAATCGATTTTTTTTCTTTCATAAATCACATCTACAACATGTGTAGAAAATGTGTGCCAAAGGATTTTTCGATATTCGAAGTGGTTCACAAGTTACGGCCCTGGAACGGAGCAGGTATACGGAGCAGGTATACTTTCAAACGAGTTTTTCTCGAAACACCATTTTTCGAAACGGTGACCACGATATTTCAGAAACTACTGCACCGATCTTGTTCAAATTTATACAGCATCTTTAATATGTTATAAGCCAGCGATTGAACTAGGATTATCATGATTGCTTCGATAGTTTTTTTTGTACGAGCGAAAAACTTAAGAAAAAATGAGTAAAAAATAGAATGTAATTTTCAAAAGTGTATAAAAAAGTCAATTTTTGTAATTTAGAATTCACTCTAGTTCAATCGCTAGTCTTAAATATGAAGATTAAAATGCCGTTTGGTTTTTTGATTTCAGATAAGCAGAACAGCCGCAATCTTGGTCACCGTCAAGCACCTCTTTTACTTGATGTCTTCCTGTCGGCCACTATAACCTTTATTCTATTATATATTTTGACTTCAAAACATTTGTAAAGCTTATTTAAATGTTAATAAAGATTATGCAAAAACCATGAGATTGTTTATTTCGATGCTTTGCCCGTAAAAAATTATTGAAAAAGCCGTAAAAAAACAGCCGAGAAACTAGAGGACCGCGTTAACCCCATAACAACCTTAAAAAATGCGATGGTGAACCGAAAATGACTACTGTTTGAACGCTAACTGTGCAAATTCAAGTCAATAGTGTGAAAGTTACTCAAGATATCAATCCCGTCAAGATATGTAGTTTCGCGTTCAACCTCGACGGATCGCGGGCAACCCGACTCGCACTGTTCAACTAAAACAGGCGTAACTCCGTCAATTTTGATAATTTCCGGGTCCGGTTGGTCTTAAAATATTCTTGAAAGTTCACACTACAACAACCCGGCTGGAAACGTAGTTATGGCGCTAATCACGCTCGGATAAGGTTGTCTGACTGCCGTTATATGGCGCTAGTATGGCAACCTAATCAGGGCGTGAACAAAAATGTAACGCTGTTTCTGATAACGGCGGGATCTGGCAGCCTGATTACGCCCGAATCTGGAAGCCTGATTGGGTCGCTATCCTGGCGCCTTATGATGGCGTGTATACGGCTGCCTGATCGGATGTATTATAGAAAATAATCAGAACGAATAACATGAAACATTTTTTGTTTATCGAATATTTAACACCAAGTTACATCTGAACAGTTTGACAACAAAACATATATTTCTGAACATGGGGATGAAAGTGGGGAGACATGGGGATCTTCTTCGCTGTCATTAGAACCCTCTCCGCTGACATGGAGATCTTCTTCGCTGGGGTTGAGATTCTTTCCGCTGACATGGGGATCTTCTTCGCTGCCATTAGAACCCTCTCCGCTGGCATGGAGATCTTCTTCGCTGGTGTTCGAATCCTCTCCGCTGGCATTAGGATTTTGTTTGCTGGTAGCTTTATCAAGACTTTCCTGATCTTGAATTTTATCATTCGGGCCTCTTTCTGTAAATATTCAAATTCTTCGTAAACAAAACAACGTATATCATTCTCATTTTTTAAATTATATTTTATATTGATATTATTCTATTTTTTAACTATTTAAAAATATTTTTCATATTTCTTAATTTTTTAATTTGTTAATTTTTTAATTTTATTTTTATACTTTTTAAATTATATTTTACATTAATATTATTCTATACCCAAGTATATAAAAATTCCTAAAGTTTGTAAAAGTTGAAAAAAGTAAGGTTATACATACCTGGTACTTGTACCGATGATCGGGACTCGTCAATTTTTTTCTCCGAACGACATCTCCTGACACGCAGCCGTGTCAAATGCCGTTTCCTCTCTTTGCGATTCATAACGTTTTCACTTTATGTGCTCCTTTTTATATATCGTGAAAACTTTCAAGTTTTAACCCAAACACGATGTATACAATGAAACAGGTGCAAGCATAGTTTTTAAAAGGAACACTAGCGCCACGACTTTGGCGCTAGCCTGGGCACTGCCATGCATGGGCCTCCAAATAGAGCCATATTAGGGCACTGATAAGGCAAACCACATTATGGCCATTTTCACGTTTGCCATAAGTTTGCCTGACCTCTGGCTGCCTGTTCACGGCAGGCTCACGGCCGAATCAAAATTCCCTTAATACGGATAGCCACACAGCTCCCTGATCACGGCCTGACCGTCAATCTGGCCAGCCTGAACAAATTTCCAGCCGAGAATATGCAAAAATAAACGATTCTTCGAAGTTTCCAGAGAGCGATACCCCCCTAAGACAAACTTATACCAACTAGCCTAAGGTCTTTATCGCTCGCTTGCAAAGGAAATGTTGAATCGAGTACTCAAAGATATGTTTGGCGCGCATTTTTTTCGGAGCTTGGCCATTCCTTAAGGTGGCAGACGAGTCAAAAAATAAGGCTCCGAGTCAGCTACCCATTGCTCCTCGATCGCGTTTCTCATTTTCCTCGAGCCCTCCTGAGTTTCGAGTTATTACAGATCCGAATAGCAGGATCGATGTTTTCCTCCATCTAGATGCGGCTCGTCGTTCTCCTCGTTGTCTCGGTAGCGGAAAATTATTGAACAAATCAGACAAATATGAACAATCCCTAATTATATCGCAATGGGCCTGTTGGCGTGTTCGAGCGAGGTTCTGAGACCGGAAAGTACACTCTCTTTCTCCCCGTGCTACGACAACCGAGAAGCACTTTGTGACGGGAGCAGAAAATCTCACGTCACAATATACACGCTGGCTGGAAACGAATTGCAAAAGGTGAATAGGACTGACAAAGCGCGAGGCTTATACGCGCACTGGGCAACAAAGTGGAAAGCCCTTCGGGAAAAACCGTACCTACATCAGTGTCGCGAGTTCTGAACGAAGGGGTACGACATCGTCACATCGTTTCATCAGAGCGGAGTTCGAGCCTTGACGCGCGGCAATGTACGTGAGTGCGTGCGTTCGTGTGTGTGTGTGTGTGTGTGTGTGTGTGTGTGTGTGTGTGTGTGTGTGTGTGTGTGAGAGAGAGAGAGAGAGAGAGAGTTTGTGTGTGTGTGTGTGTGTGTGTGTGTGTGTGTGTGTGTGTGTGTGTGTGTGTGTGAGAGAGGGTGTGTGTGTGTGTGTGTGTGTGTGTGTGTGTGTGTGTGTGTGTGTGTGTGTGTGTGTGTGTGTGTGTGTGTGTGTGTGTGTGTGTGTGTGTGTGTGTGTGTGTGTGTGTGTGTGTGTGTGTGTGAGGGTGTGTGCATGTGTGTGTGTGTATGTGTGTATGTGTGTGCATGTGTGTGTGTGTGTGTGTGTGTGTGTGTGTGTGTGTGTGTGTGTGTGTGTGTGTGTGTTCGTGTGTGTGTTTGGGTTTGTGTGTTCGGGTTTGTGTGTGTGTGTGTGTGTGTATGTGTAAAATATCGCAAAGTCTCTCTTATCGAGTATTTTCCGCCCCGTGACTTCCCTATACCGCAAACGAGGACTTTAAACGAAAGATACTCTACCAGAGAATTCAGCAGGACTTATTCCCTCTCTCTCGCTTCCTTTCTCTCGTACTCTCTCTTTCTCTCTCTCTCTCTCTCTCTCTCTCTCTCTCTCTCTCTCGCTCTCTCTCTCTTCCCCTGGCTGTATTTCCGCGAGGACGTAATTTAATTTTGTGTATCCAGCTGCCAGGTTGGACGAAAAATCTGATGATACTTCGCGAGGAAAAGTCCGAGTTGTTTGTAGTAACGAATCTGTGATTTGGCGCAGTGACATCTCGCAAATGAATATATATATATATGTGTGTGTGTGTATATATATATATATGTATATATATCAAGAGACGCGGCAGAGTCGTGACAGGAATTATATAAACTAGAATTAAGAGTACCTTTTGCCAGTAAACATGCAGTTATCGGAAAATCATTGAATTTACCGAGAAACCTCGCAACTCGGACGTAAATTAAACCACCTTCGCGAAGAAAAAAATAATTCGTTTTTCCTTTTCACCCTTAGATTCATTCCCGGAATAATCTCAATTTTTCGTCCTTATTGCATGATGTCCACTGTCTCGCTCTCTTTCTCTCTGTTTCTCTGCCTCTCGCTTCGGCTCCCTGTCATTGACGTAAGCAGCATTTTTTTCTGGAGGCTAGTGGGGGAATTTTTTTTCTGGGAGCCTGCCCGACGAAAAAGTAGTTTTGTTCACAATCATCTTTTTTCAAATACAATTTACACAATAGTCGATAATCCCGTGACACACTTGAAACATAAAGCTTCAATCGCACTGTGACAGGCCGAAAAAGGTCATTTTTCCGATTTTTTGTCTGCTAGATTATTCATTCGATATTTGGAAAAAAAGGTATGTTGTGGAGCATACATTGAACTTATTTCGTGTAAATTTTGATTTAAAAAAGCATGCAATTATTTCATGGAATTGAAAATGTAATCAGACTTTTTGAGTAATGAAAAACAGCTACATGTTAATAATATGAGTTGTTTTTTATTATTTTTCAAAAAATATTCATAGATTGAAGTATATAATTAAATTTGTTTGGGTTTGTTTGTATAATTATTGTTATATAATGTTCTAAATATATTTGTAATATAAATACGTTGTAATATAATTTTTAAATTAACAACAAGATGAGAATTGGGTGGGGAGAGGGCATTTTTCAACCGATCACAGGAGCATGTTGCACCTGCCCCCACTCTACTACAACACAGTGGCAGTGGAGTGGGGGTAGCGTTAGTTTCGTGTGACATCCAGCTGACTCAGACTTCTATTTCCAGCCTACCTTAAGGCGTTACCCCCACTTGTAGCGCAAAAAAGGCCTTTTTCATGAATT
>OX101787.1:3383666-3430566 GCA_944452715.1 Ophion slaviceki
TGTGCAGACCTTTTAAGGAAAACTACCGCAGACACACTCATTATTCATACTCATTGCGACGTTCACCAAATACGTCAGTACTAGTTACTTTATAAAATTGTTCTTTTCAACCCAAACGAAGACAAACACACTAATTACTCCCTAGCGCTGCCCTCAATTTGCCGACAGTGTTCCCTTAAGGGGTTAGACTACTGTGGCGACCAGAAAACCGGGGTTATAAAAAATAAAAAATATTTGAAGGAATAAGTGAGATCATTGAAAAATCGTTCGGACCTTTATTTGTGTGTACATTAACAAAATTGTGTGCCAAATTTTATTGAAAAATATTAATAATGAAAGAAGTTATAAGTCATCTCGTGAAGGACCTTTCAACGTGAGGCGCTCAACGGTGCACTTGATTTTGGCCTCCCGTTTGATCTGAAACAAAAAAAAAAACGAGTATTTTATTAAAATAGACAATATTGGCTGACACTTGACCAAGCTTTTTTTGCTATCGTCTTTCGGTCAACAATAAAAAATGTTGAATTGGTTTACGATTTTTCGAGGCAAAATAATATATAATAATTACTGTTAATGACTAACAGGAAAAAATGTTAAGAAGAAAAACGTGAAAAATTGGGTACGAACGAAAAACGTTAAAAATTAGGTATTTTTCGGAATTTTTTGTATGGTTGCTTTAAAAATATTGATGTAAATCTTTTTGGGCTTGATAAAATAACGCTTGAAATGTATGACGTTTTTTTTTGTTTTATTCATTTTACATCATTTCTCTATCCCTGGTAGCATCATCCGCATAGCCCCTCGAAAAAAGCGATGTCAGCTTCGTTGATGTTATTTCTGAGTAGATTTATTTGAAACACAAAAACCAAAAAGATTTGCGTTCAGTATGGTTGTGGCCACCGTCCGAACTAGAATTATAAATTTTTATGCAAAAATAACAAAATAGCGACTGTTGAAAAAAAGTCTCCAAAAATAAGACTTTTTGTAGTGTAATTTCGGTTAAAAAACGTACCTAAAATCGACATTCTCAAATAATTCTAGATCCAACAGTAGCTATACATGTGACGAATATGTAGTTAAAATTTCGTAAGGATCGGTTTAGTAATTCTGGATAAAAAATCAACGAAGCAAGAAAAAAAAAGTGGTTTTGAGAAAAACGCGTTGAAAGTTCGCGCTCGAGTAAAAGCACGCCGGAGAGCGCGCTCAAATAAACTCGAAAATTAATACTCAGACCGCTCCGATCTTTGTGAAATTTCTACGCAATATTTTTGAAGTATGATTTCCGAAGAATGATCCATGCTTGTTCGGATAGTTTTTTGTAAAAATTCGACAGCGCTAGTAGGTGGATTTATATATATGTAAAAGTTCAAGTATGATCAACGGAATATTGTTTATTGCGGGTTGAAGAAAAGGATTAAAAAATTGCCGTCTCGTAACATAATCAGGAAGTCAATTAAAAAAAAAATTCCTGACTCGTAAAATAATCGGAAACTGAATTTTTTGGAAGTTGCTGTGTCATAAGATAATCAGAAAGTCAATTTTTAAAAAATGCTCATTCGCAGAACAATCAGAAAAATTACTTTTCAAAAAAATTGTTGATTCGTAAAGTCAATTGAAAAAACATTGCTGACTCGTAAAAGAATCGAAAAGTCAATAAAAAAACAGCTGACTCGTAAAACAATCAGGAAGTCAATGTCAAAAATATTGGACACTTGCAGAATAATCAGAAAGTTAATTTAAAAAAACATGGCTGATTCTTAAAATAATCAGAACGTCAACTTAAAAATATTGCTGACTCGAAAAATAATAAGAAAATCATTTTTTTTAAATCTGAATCGTAAGATAATTTGAGTCAATTAAAAAAAAAATTGAGTGATCTATTCTCGAAATCCATCTAATTTTTCGAAGTTGATGAAGTGGGATGAAAGTGGGAGGAAAGAACAAAATTGCAATGTCGTAAAAAATTATTGAAAACTTTCTATTTCGGGAAAGTGAGCATTTTATTTCAAATTCGTCAGGGTCAAAACGACCCAGAGTGTCAACGGAGGGTTAACGTTGTACTAGCAGTTCTATCGTATTAAGGGGTTACCCCCACTTGCGATTTTGAAAAAAACGATTTTTTTTATTGCATTTTTTTGAAGTATAAGTATCCGGGCCCATACTTCTGTATGGGCCCGGAATAGATGTCTCTATGTAAGTTTACAAAAAAAAAATATTTTCTTCGTGTAAACTGAAATTGAAACTTTAAACGCGTTTTTCTCAAAATGGCATTTCTGAAGTCGGTGACCAAGATTACTCGAACACTAATGAACCGATCTTCTTGAAATTTTGCAGGCTTAATTAATAAATAAAAATGTAGTCTTTAATCGTTCGATTTTTTTTCGAAAAAAATGGGCGGTTTATAGCCAAAAAACGGCCTTTTTTTCGTTAAAATCGAACCATTAACTTTGACTGTCCGCCATTTTGTGAAAAATGAATATTTTTTTAAATCCTTCGATTAAAGACTAGTTTATACTTATATTTGACTAAATCCATCCGCATTTTTTTTTTCAGATGATCCACTTCGCCGCAATGTTGGTCACCTCAAACCATGTATATAAAAACATTATTTCATTGACGGCCATTTGCCACTAAACAATGTAATATTTTTCAATAAAAAAATTACTGAAAGTTCTTCAAGATGTGTTCTTTAAGATGGTATATTGATCGGCTAAAAAAGTTTTGTAGTTTTCTTTAAAAAAATGCATGAAAAAGGCCTTTTTTGCGCTAGAAGTGGCGGTAACGCCTTAACGATAGGTTTGCCTTCGATCTGCGTTTCCCGCATACGTTGTACCTTCCGCATCAATCTGAGTTGCCTCAAGCGACGAACGAAAGTTCGTCATTTTTACAGTAGTCCAACCCCTTTACAAAGTACCGATAACTAGCTACTTTATAAAATTGCCACCTTCAACCCAAACTCATTATTCCCCAGGCCAACGAGGTATTTCATAAAGATGGCTTTGTTCAACCGTGATAAAGGCAAACACACACACCCATTAGTCCCTACTTCTTCCCTCAACTCGTCGACAATATCTTATACCATATACGCGAAGCACCGGCAGCGCAAGAAATTTCATAATATTTCTTGATTTTATGAAATTTCATAAAATTTCATAAAATCTCTCCACTTTATGAAATTTCATAAAATTTCTCCACTTTATGAAATTTCATAAAATTTCTCCACTTTATGAAATTTCATAAAATTTCTCCACTTTATGAAATTTCATAAAATTTCTCCATTTTATGAAATTTCATAAAATTTCTCCGTTTTATGAAATTTCATAAAATTTCTCCGTTTTATGAAATTTCATAAAATTTCTCCATTTTATGAAATTTCACAAAATGTCTCTATTCTATGAAATTTCATACAATTTCCCTTTTTTATGAAATTTCATAAAATGGCTCTATTCTATGAAATTGCGAGAAAACGGCGTACTCTTTAATTAACGCGAAATGTCATCATCGTGGAAGACACGTGCACGTTATGAGCAGCGGATTCTGTGTGTTTCTTTTTAATTCCGGCGAACGCTGGGTTTGAAATAATGAGAAATAAGCCGTCGCGACGCTGCTTGGCGTTTCTCAAAAGACAAGGTGCGCTATGCACGAAGGGACGAAACAAATTGATGGAAAAAGAGCGCGCGAGAGGGAGAATGACAATAAAATCACTTCGCAAGTCCGAGCGTGAAGAAAAATGGAATGATGGAGAAAAAAAGCTGAAAAAAAAACAAAAGAAAAAAAGTTCGTCTAAAGGAACGAAAAAGAGGTAAAAAGCTTCGCGCGCGACACGCGATGCGACAGCACGTCGGTTCCATTAAATTCGTTCTATTGAAAAAGTCCGACCGCCTCCGATCGTTGACCAATCGTATATACGAGTTAACGAGTCGAGAGTGCCGGAAGGCACGCGCTTACCGAAGGGCTTGACGCGGGCTGGAGTGCCCCAAGTACTCGAATACCACCACGAGGAGGAGAAAGTCATATAGTCCCGTATCATTGACACGGACGAAAAAACGATAATGGAACTGATACGAGGCTCCCTCTCTCGTGGTGAACAATCGGAATTTTAAATGAAATACTTTTTTTTCTCCTTTTTTTTAAACCCACAGCCTCTCGTATCTCTATTATCTATATATTTTTTCTCTCACGCTCTCAATTTATTTATTCGCGTCGCTGCTGATCCTCATTGGCGATTTATTATTCATAGCTTGTTATTGGAAATCCTCAGAGAAAATAATATGGCCATTGCCATCAATAATTAATATTTTATTATATTTCGACAGATTATTTTTTCTATTAATTTTCTTATTATTACGAATAATTAATATTATATCATCCTTCGAGGAATTATTATTATGCTATTGATTAATATTATGCTAATACATTTATACTATTATAGGTATTTTTATCATTATTATTGATCATTGTTAATAGTCATAATCATTAATGTAGCATGTTTGATTAGCATTGTACGGTTACAAATTGACCATCATTATTATCATTGTAATTAATAATTAATATTATATTATTTTCCCACAGATTATTTTTTTTCCGGCTTTGTTCCGAGTAATCCGAAATTATCATCATTATCATTATAATTAATCATTGTTAATATTCATAATAATCGGTATTATACTCTTGATTAAGGCCTTAGGCCAATCTAGAGGCCGATAAAATAGGCTTTTCGGCGATTTTTTTTTTCAGAAAAACTACAAAATAAGTCGAGATTACATATCAGGGACTGTATACAATAAATTTTTTGAAACGATTCATTTTAAAAAGGCGGTTGTGCAGCGTTTATCTCAAAACTGCATCAAAATGTTGAATATATCTTGAAAAATACACTGTCTATGGAAGTACGTAGGATTTTTTTTATGTTGCATAGTTCATTTGTTATTAGCAATTATCTGACGATTTTTAGGCAAATTTTTGAAAAGGGAAAAATTTCGTCTCATAATTGTTAATAACAAATAAACTATGCAATGTAAAAAAAAATTCTACGTTCTTCCATAGACAATGTATTTCTCAAGATATATTCAACATTCCAAGTGAATCGGTCGAAAATTGTCTGAGTTATGTTTCCGGCCAACTTAAAAAATGCAGTTTCGAGATAAACGATGCACAGCGGCCATTTTGAAATTAATCGCTTGAAAAAATTATTGTATGTAGTCACCGATATGTATGATAAACACCCTTTTTTGTAATCTCGATTTATTTTGTAGTTTTTCTGAAAAAAAAATCCCCAAAAAGCCTATTTTTTCGGCCTCTAGAGTGGCCTAACCCCTCAAGGGAGGATACCACTGTGACGGGTCGAAAAAAGGTAGTTTTTTCGAATTTTTCTTGTCTACTAGATTTGTTATTCGGCATTTGCAAAAAAGGTATGTCATTAGGCATACGAACTTATTTTCTGTACATTTTTCATTTAAAAAAAATTAACAATTTATTGAGGTATAATAAAGCTTCTGTATAAAAAATGTAGTCCAACGGTCGGGTCGATAACTTGACAATGATTGGTTGAAAAAATAAAAAACTTTTATAATCTGTATAAATGCAGTTCCCGGGGTACGTAGCCGTCTTTCGAAAAAAAGTCCCGAAATGGCGGGTGTGAAAAAAAAGTGTAATTGTGGCATAAATTTTACTTATATTTGGGGGTTTAAAAAATACTAAATTCAATGATTGCGATGATTATCACGCTGTGCATACAAATGATGAAGCGAATTTCAGAGCATATTGACTGCATGTCGTGATGCAAAGCCATGAACTCATTTAATATTATGAATGTAAAAAACATATTGATCTCAAATATGTCGTTTACAAATGCATCGTACGTTTAGAGCACGTCGAACTCATATCGCTGTGCTCAAGTGTCCGCAATTAATATCCGCAAATTTTACGTCATATTGAAGTCGCGTGTATTCACTATGGTAGCATCAATGGTTCTCGTGAATTGTACTCAACATGAACGCAATTTCGTTTACGTTGATGAAGACATTTCATAAGCTCATTCAGTATCGTGAATTTGCGATACATAGTGACTCACATTTGTCGTTTCAAAATGTATCATCCGTTGACTACAAGATAAACTCATAAGACGGCAAATTTAAATTTTACGATGAATATTTGCAGATTGACGTCATATGGAAGTCATCCGATGAATTTTGTTGGTGAATTCACTGGGTTAGCACTGGTAGTAAACATGCCATGCAAGCAATATGATGTCATACATGTTTCTCACAAGGAACATCCCTCAGGACACCCTTCGATTTTGTTGAAATTTTGATATGTTATAAAGTACCGAAAAGTAAGCGATACGTATTTTTTTTTCAGCAGAAAAACGGTTTTAAGGGGTGAAACGAACCCTCGAAAATAGGGGGTTTTTTCGTTTTTCGTCCATAACGTTATCGTTCTCATCTCCAATGTATAGTGCACAAAAAAATAAACATTGTTGCAATTTGAATTTTTTAAATATCTCGTACCGTTAAAACGTTCTCGACGAAAAACGAAAAACATCCCCATTTTTGAGGGTGCGTTCCAGCCCGTAAAACCGTTTTGCCGCCGATAAAAAAATACGTATCGCTTACTTTTCGGTGCTTTACAACATATCCAAATTTCAACAAAACCGAAGGGCGTCACCTGAGGGATGTTCCTTGTCAGTGACACATTCCACGACGGCGATATGCATGTTCTCAGTGATACATTCGATGAGCACAATACGACGGCGATATGCATATTTCTCTGTGATACATCCCATGAGCGCAATATGAAGGCGATATGCATATTGATAAAAGTAAAGAATTATACAAATAGGCAAAGAAGCAAAGAAAGTTTACACAAGTGTTAGAATGGCTAGGTAGGCAGCGCGCTCAGCTTTAGAATTTAAGGCGTTACCCCCACTTGTAGCGAAAAAAAGGCCTTTTTCATGATTTTTTAAAAAGAAAACTACAAAACTTTTTTAATCGATCATTATACCATCTTAAAGAACACATCTTGAAGAACTTTCAGTAATTTTTTTATTGAAAAATATTATATTGTTTAGTGGCAAATGGCCGTCAATGAAATAATGTTTTTATATACACGGTTTGCGGTGGACAACATTGCGGCGAAGTGGATCATCTGAAAAAAAAAATGCGGATGGATTTAGTCAAATATAAGTATAAACTAGTCTTTGATCGAAGGATTTTAAAAAATATTCATTTTTCACAAAATGGCGGACAGTCAAAGTTAATGGTTCGATTTTAACGAAAAAAACGGCCGTTTTTTGGCTATAAAACGGCTATTTTTTTCGAAAAAAAATCGAACGATTAAAGACTACATTTTTATGTATTAAATAAGCCTGCAAAATTTCAAGAAGATCGGTTCATTAGTGTTCGAGTAATCTTGGTCACCGACTTCAGAAATGCCATTTTGAGAAAAACGCGTTTAAAGTTTCAATTTCAGTTTACACGAAGAAAATATTTTTTTTTTGTAAACTTACATAGAGTCATCTATTCTGGGCATAAAAAAACTGCACTTCAAATTGCACTTCAAAAAAATGCAATAAAAGAAAATCGATTTTTTCAAAATCGCAAGTGGGGGTAACCCCTTAAAGACGTAGGTTCAAAACCCGAGGGTACGTAAAAACTTTCCGCTGCGGCTAGCCGTCCGGTTATCGGACGAATGAGCGTATGTTATTCGTCCGGATAGCGGCTCAGTTCACGCAGTTCACGCTGTAAACCGCCCTAAACAATCAAACTCAAAGAAACAAACCAAAAAAACAAATCCAAACGAACAGACCCAAACAAACACACCCAAACAAACAAACCCAAACAAACACATCCAAACAAACAAACATAAACAAACACCCCCAAACAAAGACACCCAAGCGAACAAACTCAAAGAAAGAAACCCAAACAAAATTGTAAAGATTTTGTTCGGACGAATACGTGTAAATTATTCGTCCGGATAGTTTGTTTAACGATTTAACACATTCTATCTGGACGAATAACGTACGCTTAGTCGTTCGATATCCGGACGGGGAGACACTCCGAAAACGTTAACGAGGCAAGATACGTTTTAATCCAATTATCATATCAGCAGGAACATAAATAAAGCATATGAAAACAAAAAATACTACCAGATTGTTTTTATTCAACATTTTTGGATTTTTTTATTGTTCACGCCATGAACCCCATAGCACTCACTTATTGTTGGATATTCGTGAGCCCATTTTGCTTGTGCTGATGAAGTCACTGCATGCATACACCGAGAAAAAAATCATTGATCCAATATCATTGGTGTTATTGAACGAAATTTCGTTGAATCAATTGTAAAATTGTTGGTGTAAGTAATCGGATTTATTAGTCCAAAGAAAACGCTATTGACTTCAATGACATGATAAAAATGAAAGTTTTTTTTCATTCAAAAGATATATTGTTAGTCGAGAACAATATATTATTGAAAGTATCTAAAAAATTATCGCGAACAAATTATATAGATTTGAATGCAATTTCTACAACGAACGAGAAAAGCGTTTCAATTCATAACATGAATATTGTTGATTCGAGCACACAAGAAAAATTGAATTTCGCTCGTTTGATTCAAATAAAATTTCTATTGAGTATATATGTTATTTTATTGTTTTCACCATATCCGATATTGATTTTATGTACATTATTCGTTAAAATATTAATATTTTATTTTGATTAAAAAATATTAAGCAAATATCTGAATTGGTTAAAAAATTATGTGAAAGTAAAATTTGTTTCTTGCACATTTGGTTGAAAAAATTCAACCAAATCATGGCCGAGCGCCACCGAAATTATAGGTGTGAGGAAACCCGTGGTTCTCGGAGTAACCGCTAGAGACCGCGCGCACGCTCGTTTCTCGTAAGCGTAGCGCGAACCGAAAATCTATATAAACGCTGGAGAAACTCTAAAGAGTATCGCTTCTTGGCCCGTGGCTAAGATCAAAGTGCAGTATCTGTTCTCATCAGTTGAATTTCTGATATTCTCTCCATGGATATTCCATTGGATATCTAATATTGTCTCCACTATTATCGTGGATCATCATTCTAACGCTCACTTTTTATTTAAGATTTAAAACAAATCGAAAAACTCACGTCCCATGTTTCGTTTCGATGCAGTAAAGAAATAATTCATTTTATTGATTATATTTTTGTACGGAATAAAAAATGTTTGTAGCAATCGCTTAATTTTTTCATCCAATACATCTAGGGATTGTATGTAGAATGATTTCAATAGAATATAATTTTATTTTAAGGATAATGTAGATATTCAGAGAACAGAAGAACTTTTTAAAATAAAATAATATTTTATTTAAGTCAATCACATTTTCCAATATTTTATAGTATTGAAACAATCTCATATATCGGTGGCACTCCGCAGCAGCACATTTATTTGGATCAACCAATATATTTTTTTGATTCAATTGGCTTTTTTCTCAGTGTATTTGTTGTTGTGAATCATCATGTGATGCAAATATGACTTGGAGGGGAGCACTCATAAGGGACACATAGCTGTGTAACTTTTTATGCCTCATGGAAGATCTACATGTGCTGCCAATATGAGCTACATGTGGCAATCTGGGGGGCTACGTACAACGATAGCTACTGCGATTACGGAAATTGTGGATTTTGAAAATGAAAAATCGGACGATTATAGGGAGAGTTATGATTCCGGCCAGGTCGAAAAAAGTCGTTTCGAGAATAACGCGATTGAAAGTTTTAGCATACGTAAATCGTTGTGCTACCTGCTCTCACCAAATCATCTGGAACTTGGTCAATTTTCAATATTGTATCTTGAAAATGTATTCACATATTCACAAATATCTATACTTTGAGAGAAAAAAAAATCGATTTTTAAAAATCTGTCACAGTGGTGTCTCGCTTTAACATTATACTAATGGATTTTTACTATCATTATTATTATTCTTATCATCAAATTGATCGTTGTTGATATCCATAATAATTCATATTATATTATCGATTAACATTACGCTGATACATTTTTTCTATCATCATTATTATAAATAACAATATATTTCGATTACTATATATCATTATTATTATCATAAAACTGACATCGTTGAACGTGTATTCAAAAGAACACAAGCGCTACCGAGTATTATGGAGAAATAGTGTGAAAAAAAATATCGCGCACATTCGAAACTTCCACCCTCCCTCATTATTTAATTTCGCTCGCAAACTTTTGCCTGTAAGCAAGACGTTTTCTTCAACGGCGGCTTCGGCCACACAGAGCAAGCTTGATTAGCCGAACAAACTGACAAGGTGTAAGTTTCTAATTTGGGCGATTTTTTGTACTTTCCAAACCGTGTGTCCATAATTCGTAATTTGTGTGAAAAAAATGGTGTACAAAAATATCAGGGAGCAGAGAAAACCCCTGTAGAAAAACACTCCCTTCCGGTGTAGTCCAGTAAAAAAGACGACAACCCAGCAGTTTTTATCGTAGAATATGAATTTTTGACTGAAGGTAGATGGTTGCATACTGAAAGTAACCCCAATCAAATTTCGCCCCTCAACTCGGCCAACCCTAAAAAAATAGGGGTTGAAAACTTAAAAATCGTCATATCTTGATTATCAATGGCACGATTAAAAAAGGTTTCAAACAAAAGTTGTTTAAAATAATAAAATTCGTATAAAGTTATTTGATGTCCAACCCCCTATCTTTGAAAATAGCGGCACAAAAACGATTCCTTGTCTGGGTCAGTGGTGCTCTCGTCTTTTTGTGCCGCTATTTTCAAAGAAAGAGGATTGGACGTCAGAAAACATTATACGTATTTTATTATTCTGAACAACTTTTGGTTGAAAAAAAATTTTATTTTGCTATTGATTATCGAGATACGGCGATTTTAACGCGGTCCTCTAGTTTCTCGGCTGTTTTTTTACGGCTTTTTCAATAATTTTTTACGGGCAAAGCATCGAAATAATCAATCTCATTGTTTTTGCATAATCTTTATTAACATTTAAATAAGCTTTACAAATTTTTTGAAGTCAAAATATATAATAGAATAAAAGTTATAGTGGCCGACAGGAAGACATCAAGTAAAAGACGTGCTTGACGGTGACCAAGATTGCAGCTGTTCTGCTTATCTGAAATCAAAAAACCAAACGGCATTTTAATCTTCATATTTAAGACTAGCGATTGAACTAGAGTGAATTCTAAATTACAAAAATTGACTTTTTTATACACTTTTGAAAATTACATTCTATTTTTTACTCATTTTTTCTTAAGTTTTTCGCTCGTACAAAAAAAACTATCGAAGCAATCATGATAATCCTAGTTCAATCGCTGGCTTATAACATATTAAAGATGCTGTATAAATTTGAACAGGAGCGGTGCAGTAGTTTCTGAAATATCGTGGTCACCGTTTCGAAAAATGGTGTTTCGAGAAAAACGCGTTTGAAAGTATACCTGCTCCGTATACCTGCTCCGTTCCAGGGCCGTAACTTGTGAACCACTTCGAATATCGAAACATCCTTTGGCACACATTTTCTACACATGTTGTAGATGTGATTTGTGAAAAAAAATCGATTTTTTCGACCCGAGAAACTAGAGGGCCGCCTTAAAGTCTTCAACCCCTATTTCTTAGGGGTGGGGCGAGTTGAAGCGCAACATTTTATTGGAGTTACTTTCAGTATGAAACCATCTACCTTCAGTCAAAAATTCATAGTCTACGCTAAAAAGTGGTGGGTTTTCGTCTCTTTTACTCGACTAGTTCTTCAACGCGGTCACGTTGAGGTGTTGTGTCCCCCGGGTCGAAGTAAATTTGTTTCTAGATGTTCGCGCTTCGTGGCAAAAGAGTTCAGGGTTCCGAAAAAAAACCACAGTTGTGGGCGTCCGGGGGATTTCCGGATAAGAAGCCCTTTTTGCGAAGATCGTGATGAGAATATTACCGAAATCTTATCTTTTTTCGATCGTCACTGTAAAATAGCAATTACCGGAAGCAACTCTGAAAAAATTGGACGGATCCCAAAGGTGTGCTTGGTAAGATCGTTCCTCCGCGTGCGGAATAATTATACTCGGGATCGAAACGCGCCACCGCATCCAATAAAACCGTGTACACGCATACATAAATATATATGAGCGTCTGAGAAACGCCGAGAGAGAGGGAGGGAAGCTGGAGCAGTACGTATAATGGCTTCCTACATGCAATGTTTATTTTATCTCCACTTCCTTACCCACTTCCTCCTGTCATCGTTCACTTTACCATCCATCAGTATATGAATTACGTTTAAGGGATCACAGCACTTACACGACTCCTCGTGAAAAAAGCATACCGAGAACGCCAAGGAATTTTTTACCCCCGGCGATTTATCCGCGAATGTGCAGAAAACGGCCTCAAAATTCGGTTTAGGGATTTATATGTTTGATGACATTTCCGAAGAATGATCCATGCATGTGTGGATAGTTTTTTGTAAAATATTCGAAAGCGCTGGTAGGTGGATTAATATAAAAATTGAAATATGATCAATGGAATTGTTTATTGCGGGTAAAAAAATGGATTAAAAAATTACTTTCTGGTAACATAATCAGAAAGTCAATAAAAAAAAATTGCTGACTCGTAAAATAATCAGAAACACAGTTTTTTTATTGCTGATTTTTAGGATAATCAGAAAGTCAATTTTAAAAAATTGCTCATTCGCAAAATAATCGGCGTTTCTTTTTTTTTTTAATTGCTGATTCGTAAAATAATCAATTAAAAAAACATTGCTGACTTGTAAAAGAATGGGAAAGTCAATTTTTAAAAATGCTGACTCGTAAGAAAATCAGAAAGTCAATTAAAAAGAATTGCTGAATTGTAAAATGATCAGAAAGAATTTTTTTTTAAATTGCTGTCTCGTAACATAATCAGAAACTCGATTTAAAAGAAAATGCTAACTCGTAAAAAAATCAGAAAGTCAATTTCAAAAAAATAGTACATTTGCAGAATAATCAGAAAGTTAACTTATAACAAAATTGCTCATTCGTAAAATAATAAGAAAGTAAACCTGAAAAAAAAATTTGAATCGAAAAATAAAAAGTCAATTTTAAAAAAATGCTGACTCGTAAAATAATTAGGAAGTCAAATAAAAAAAAATGGTGTCTAATAATCAGAAAGTCAATTTTTAAAAAAGTAGCTTATCGGCAAAAAACAGCACGATTTTCAATATATTTTTCTGGAGAGAGTGTTGGGTTGACAAGGTTGGGATTTTCCACACAATTGAAACGTAGTCTTGCCAAGTTCGAGTCTTTTTTTAACTGAAAAATATTGGTAAACAATGAAGTTATAATTGTTTAAAGAAAGTTGCTGCATGGCCACCGGTGTAGGTGGTTCTGGCAACTAGGCTCATCTGAAGTCAAAAATAAAAAATATACTTCTAGTACAATAATAAAACTTTTGTATGAACGTATATTTTTTTGAAATTTAGAAAATTACGTAAATGGCGAGCCCTATAAATAAAAGTTCATTTTTCGACGGAAAAAAAGTACGTCAATCATTTGTGATTAACAAATGGATAAACGTATTTAAAAAATCATCTAGTCTTACGATAGGAAAGGGTGGAAAAAATTTCTCAGCCCATAAGTAGAGTTGATACATTTTTTTTGCGAGCTTTTCTTTCCGATCGTCCGACAAATAAAATATCGGGCGTTTCTATTGGCGCGGAATGTTCATTTGATCAGTAGTGACGCAGAACTGTATAGAACTGGCTGAGTTTCGCGACCGGAAACGGTTCAACTGTCGAACTGTTTCCAAACGTACAAGACAGAGAGAGAGCGAGAGAGAGATAGAGAAGAATCAAGTCATTGTTTCGGAATCGGTTGATAGAGCGCTGTACATACGTGCTTCGACAGTCTCATGCGATAGCTTCGATCGAACTTTCTATAGCGTAACCGTTACATGCACGCGCTGTGATACGACAAACGATGCGCTTTTCGATTTTTCTTCCAAAAGTATCGAAACGTTCGTATCCTCTACGGCCGTCCATCAAAAACTTCGAAATTGAAACAAAAAGAAATTTTGTTGAAATGTATATTCACATCGGTCAAAAAACGAAATTTTATTCAAATTTTTAGCCAAAATTTGGAAAAATTAAATCACTGCCAAATATTTTATCGAAATTTCAAGAACCGGATTTTTACCAAAATTTCAAAAAAACAAAACGCTGTCCAAATATTTTATCGAAATTTTGAAAAATGACATTTTATGTGAATTTAAAAAAAAAACCAAATTATGTTCAAATCATGTAAGGAAATATCGAAAAAAGAAATTTTTATTCAAATTTTTTATTCGTATGTTGAGAAATTAAATTTTTCTTCGAATTTCAAGATGAGAATTTTCATCAAAATTTTACGAAAATATATTCGGTTAAAATTTTTCCCGCTAGTTCAAAAACCTAAAGTTTATCAAAATTTCAACAAGCGCTATTATATTCAAATATTTTATTTAAATTGCGAGGAATTCAATTTTATTCACTTTTCAAGGAATTTATTTTTATTTGCATATTTTATTTGAATTGTCCAGAAATTACATTTTATCTACATTTCGAGAGAGGACATTTTCTCGAAATTAAAAAAAAGTCCTATCCAAATTTTTATCCGAATTATTAACAATCTAAGTTTTATCAGCATATCACAAAATGTACTTATATTCAAAGATTTTATTCAAATTTCAAAGAATTCAATTTTGTTCAACTATTTCATTCAAATTTCAAGAAATTAAATGTAATCCAAATTTCAAGAAGTTACATTCCATCCAAATGTTTTCCCGGTATGTCAAGAATCTAGATTTTATCAAAATTTTAAAAACCCAAATTTCGTCCAACTCTATAGGTCACAAAAGAAATAACGTCGATTGAGGAGAGCAGCCATAAAAACCGCGCCAATTTTACCTCTTCGTAAAAAAGAAAGAAAACCACGTCGCAATTTCTCGCGGTCGTTTGTTCAAGATCTCTACACAACGGATTCTTTTTTCACGGCGAAAATGTCCAACTTATCTCCGTCCTCTTCGCCAGTGTTCCATTTTTCAAGTCTTACGAGCTTGGTGATTATGATAAACCTTGGTCGCTGCGAGCTTTATCCCGCGAGACGGGAAAATTAGTTGGTCCTATGAGATACCGTGAAAGGCGATAGTACCCGTGAAGGATCGAAATGCCGAGTGACCGCCGATGAAACCGCAGCGCCGACCACCAAAACTCATCATGCAACCCCCATCTGGAAATGGAAGCTTGCTTGGGTCAGATACGTAATTGCCATCTCCTTCCGCACTTTCCCGACGGAACAATCCAGCAGGTTTAAATAATCTCCACCAAGCGCCATGTTTTCACCTGAAGCATCGCTGGAATCCGGATCAACGGAATAATCCAATAATCTGAATTGTCGAGTTTGATTTTACCTGGAAAATGAACTTCACTCAAGGCCAATCTTCCTCAATCCAGAATGACCCTGCGGTCAATTTCCAACATCCACTGAAGCCTCATATCCGGCAGTTGCAGTCACTTCACTCAAGACTAATCTTCCTTGATCCAAAATGATCGTGCAGTCCATTTCCAACATCTACTGGAGCCCCATTTCCAGCAGTTGCAGTCACGTCACTCAAGACCAATCTTCCTTGATCCAAAATGATCCTGCAGTCCATTTCCAACATCCACTGGAGTTCCATTTCCGACAGTTGCAGTCACTTCACTCAAGACCAATCTTCCTTGATTCAAAATGATCCTGCAGTCCATTTCCAACATCCACTGGAGTGCCATTTCCGACAGTTGCAGTCACTTCACTGAAGACCAATCCTCCTCGATCCAAAATGATCCTGCAGTCCATTTCCAACATCCACTGGCACCCCATTTCCAGCAGTTACAGTAACGACAAAAAAAATGGGACAAAAAGAATCAACCACCACTCCTTCGGAGCTCATCATTGAAGGACCGGCTCCGCTTGTCTAGCGGGCTTGCATGCAGATAAGAAAAAGTCCGTGCATCCCTGAGAAACGCTGGGTATAGCGAGGTAGGAAAGAACTTTGTCAGACTGAATGACAACTCCATTACTGCAGGAGTTCGCGTCGTTGTACGTAAAGTGACCCACCAGTCTTCCGTAGCGTTACACGAGAACTTTTGCCAAACAAGAAGTAATTTAACGACAACATTATGGAGCCTGGACCATCGTCCTCGCCGCCTCCCTCACTTGCTTCGATTCCATTTGCGTCGCAACTTTTACCATTTCCACTTTGGGCCGTCAGGATGTTCCTAGCTCGCTTGTCCCTTCGTCGGCCAAGTTCGCTCGTAGTTTTACAATTACCGAGTTCGCCGATGCATTTGCGCGTGTAATTGGAAAAGGCAGTAACGCGATGATCAAATGACCCGCGTAGTATCCGCAGGCGTATACAGCAACCCGCGCGATCTACAGCGATTTACCCTTATCAAGATAAGACCGTGAATCGTGTAATAAAGGGAGAGCAATCTTCCCCGGGCCAGCAGCGCTATCGCCGCTTTGCCAAATTGTCACCCCGGTCCGGCGATCGGAAAATCCCGATCGAAAATCGGCCATCGCTTGTGTTGATGGTATCGCGAATGAACGAGATTCGCAGGCTTCGTTGGCACACTAAGAAAAATTGAAACATTTATATTGTGCAAATGAGATTCGCTGGAATGGTCGTTGAATGTGACGGCAGAAGTTTGTGATGGAATAACATGATCCAATAACATAATTAATTTATGTCGTTCGCGAACAATAAACACACGTTTTCTTTTCTCTCGATCTGTGAAAAGTAACTAGGAAATTACTATATACATTCACGGATGTACATATAAACACACGGCTATATAAACAATTATTTTTTAAATAAAGGAATGAAGAAATGTATTAGTGTGCAATTAATAATTAATGTGAAGTTGATTTAAACTAAAACATTTAAACTAAATTCCAATCATAATAATGTAAAAATAATAATGAATAATTTCACATAATGTGGAATGTAATAATATTTATATATATATGTATTTAAAAATCGTTATATTTCTTCACAACGGTATTATAATATTGATTAAAATATTCTACATATACATAAATGTGTAGAATATTGTTGTAGAGAAGGAATACAATAATTCTTTTATATACTTATACATGTACACACACAAATTGTATTGCACTTGTTCATTTCTCCCTTAAATTGTTACATGCGTATGTATGCACGTGAATGTATATACTCATTCCCTAGTAACTTTTCATAGACCAGGAGGCTGCGGATAAGGCCCTAGTTTCTTTTTGTTTTACGTCCTTAGTTTACTAGTAACCTTTATATATATATATATATATTACTAGTAAACTAAGAACCTAACTCAAAAAGTAACTAGGAAGTTACTCTTTGAGAGTTACTTTTTGGGGATGGTGAATTTGGAAATTATGTTACACTATAGTGATATACATTGCAAAAAAATGACTTGGGCTGAGTAAATCCGGCATTAAGGGATGTCAATGAATTATTTATTAAAAAACCAACAAATATTCGGAATAATGAAAAATTTTAGTGTTTCATCTAAATGTATCGTTAGCCACATGACAATGAACAATTTCGTTGATGCAAGTAATTTTTTTCCCTGTGTAGAAACTTGGTCTATAAATTGTCGAGAAAGTTCTCCCACTCTCGCTCTCTCTCTCTCTACACACACATGCACACACAGATATATATATATATATATATATATATATATATATATATATATATATATATATATATATATATAACGGTAACCAGCTTCTACTGGAAACGGCGAACGGAAAGTTGAATTTGACGGCGTCAACGGGATCGACAACATCCAAGTGGCTTCTGGACGAAATAGCCGACGTGGAAAATGGGAACGACGAGCTGAACAACAAGGATCATTACGTGCCTTACGTCGAACGTCCCGAGACCTATATCGTACCGATAGTCTTTTTTCTGATCCTTCTGGTCGGTGTTACGGGCAACGGGATCCTCGTGCTTACCCTTCTCCGTCATGCCAACATGAGGAACATACCCAACACTTACGTCCTATCATTGGCACTGGGCGATCTCTTGGTACATACCGAAAGTTCTGATGAGTATTGAAACATCAATGCGCGATGCGATAAAACAATAATAAATAATATATTTACATATTTATAACATAATATAATTTATATAATTCAGTATATTTAAATAAATAATTTTTGGATGCATATGTGTATACACATATACACACACACACATATATATATATATATATATATATATATATATATATATATATATATATATATATATATATATATATATATATATATATATATATATATATGCATATCCAAAAATGATTATATTGGGAAAAGGAGAAGGTGAATTTTGAGCGCTGATAGACAACAGTGCATAGGGGATTTTCCGTCAATTCAGCCACTTTTTTTCGACCATCTCAGATCTGCCCCATAATTGGTTATTATCGGTACTATTATCAAAGTACTACTAAAAGGCATTCTATGTGAAATTTTTCAGATTTTTTAATTCGACACTTTAGAAAATGCCGTTTTTTCTTTCAAAATTAATATATCTCGGAAACTAGAAGTAACTGAAACAAAATGTCTATACATAAAAGTTGAAATTTTGTGTTAGCTTTCGAGCCGACGACTTGAAATAATTTTTACGTTCCGGTAACGCTAATTTTTTAGCGATAAAGGGGGAAATTATTTTTTTATTCAAAAACGGCCATTTTTTTAGCTGAAAAAATTACAGAGTCTTCCAGTATGTCTGACGATATCGCAAAAAAATCGCCAGAGTGGCACGGAGCGAGGTTCTGGTATAAAAAAGTTAATTTGTGGGGTGTCGTTTTTTTTACCCTAGAATCCATGCCACTATGGCGATTTTTTTGCGATATCGTCAGACATACTGGAAGACTCTGTAATTTTTTCAGCCAAAAAAAAATGGGTGTTTTTTAATAAAAAATAATTTCCCCCTTTTTGGTAAAGAATCAGCGTTACCGGAACGTAAAAATTATTTCAAGTCATCCGCTCGAAAGCTAACACAAAAGTACAACTTATATGTACAGACATTTTTTCTCAGTTACTTCTAGGTTCCGAAATATTTTCATTTGGAAAAAAACGGCATTTTCTCAAATGCTGAATTAAAAAATCTGAAAAAAAATTCACATAGAATGCCTTTTAGTAGTACTTTGATATAACCAATTATGGGGCAGATCTGAGATGGTCGAAAAAAGGTGGCTGAATTGACGGAGAATCCCTCATATATGTAATGAGTTTGGAGTCGTTATTCCATATGTGTATATATATATATATGGGTGGCACAAATTTAAGCTCTATTTTTTTGCTTCTTCTCACCGTCCAATTATCTTCTTTAAAGAGAAAAAAATCGTCGCGACAGCTGCGAGCGGTCAAAAAATATTTAGAGGTCGCTCAAGTCTCCCAAAAATTCAAATTTTCAATAAAAAATCGATGTTTTTCGTCCACGTTTCACGCAAGTATTTTACGCTTCATAATTTTTCAATTAACCTCGCGAAACTTCTAGCCGGCCAATAAATATTTAGTGGTCGCTCATGAGCTTCGAAATTTCCAATTTTCGCCACGTTTTTGTTCTCTTGTCACTCGCAAATTTGACGCTTTGTAAAATTTTAAAAACATTAATTATTTTTTCTTTAAACACAGATTCTTCAAATTTACCTCACACTTCTAGTCCAAGAAATATAATCTGCTCTCATAAAATAATTCCTTAAAGCTCTTGCCCGTAAACAAGGCTATAGATCGTTTTATTTGTAAAACTGAAATGGCAGCTGTTTTCCGTGCATCATAATGCGTCCCACACTTGGTCTCGCTAGTCAAACTGCTGACCAATCGTAGCTGTAATCTATGACGAGCGACGCCATGATACAATAATACATAATAATACATAATAACACATATCGTCTACTTGGTGTTTGATACAAATTATTATAATTAATTGTTCAGAAAATGTAACACTTTGCTGTTTATTTTGTTTTTATGCTACAAGGAATTATAGTACATGCGAGATTTATTGTTTGGCGGAAATGGTAAATTTCGAAAACCTTGAGCGACCACTAAATATTCATTGGCCGGCTAGAGCTTTCGCGATGTCAATTTTAAAGTTATAAAGCGTAATATTCGTGGGTGAGAAGTGGACGAAAAAAAAATCCATTTTTCAATGAAAACTTGAATTTTTGGGAGGCTTGAGCGACCTCTAAATATTTTTTAACCGTACGCAGCTTCCGCGATAATTTTTTTTCTTTCTTCAAAGAACACTGAGAAAAAAATCATTGATCCAATACCATTGGTGTTATTGAATGAAATTTCGTAGATTCAATTGTAAAATTGTTGGTCGAAATAATCGGAATTATTAGTCCAAACAAAACGCTATTGGCTTTAATAACATGATAAAGTTAAAAGTTTTTTTTCATCCAAAAGATGTATTGTTAGCCGAGAAAAATATATTATTGAAACTATCTAAAAAATTATGCGAACAAATTATATAGTTTTGAATGCATTTTCTGCAACGAACAAAAAAAGCGTTTCAATTCATAACATGAATATTATTGATTCGAGTACACAAGAAATATAGAATTTCGCTCGTTTGATTCAGATAAAAATTCTATTGAGTACATATGTTATTTTCATTTTTTTCACCATATCCGATATTGATTTCAAGTACATTATTCGTTAAAATATTAACATTTTATTTTGATTGAAAAATATTAAGCAAATGTTTGAATTGGTTACAAAATTATGCGAAAATAAAATTTGTTTCTTGCGCATTTGGTTGAAAAAAATTCAACCAAATCATGGCCGAGCGCCACCGAAATTATAGGTGTGAGGAAACCCGTAGTTCTCGGAGTAACCGCTAGAAGCCGCACGCGCACTCGTTTCTCGTAAGCGTAGCGCGAACCGAATATCTACTTAAACGCCGGAGAAACTCTAGAGTATCGCTTCTTGGCCTGTGGTTAAGATCAAAGTGTAGTATCTGTTCTCATCAGTTGAATTTCTGATGTTCTCTCTATGGATATTCCATTGGATATCTGATATTCTCTCCACTATTATCGTGGATGATCATTCTAACGCTCACGTTTTATTTAAGATTTAAAATAAATCGAAAAACTCACGTCCCATGTTTCGTTTCCATGCAGTAAAGAAATAATTTATTTTTTGATTATATTTTTGTACGAAATAATTTTTTTTTGTAGCAACCGCTTAATTATTTCATCCATACATCTACGGATTGTATGTAGAATGATTTCAATAGAATACAATTTTATTTGAAGTATAATGTAGATATTCAGAGAGCAGAAGAGCTTTTTCAAATCAAATAATATGTTATTTAAATCAATCACATTATCCAATATTTTATAGTATTGTAACAATCTCATATATCGGTGGCACTCCGCAGCAGCACATTTATTTGGATCAACCAATATATTTTTTTGATTCAATTAGTATTTTTTCTCAGCGAAGATAATTTGATGATGAGAAAAAAAATAGAGCTCAAATTTGTGCCACCCTAATATATATATATATATATATATATATATATATATATATATATATATATATATATATATATATATATATATATATATACAGGGTGTCCTCTCAACTCTGCCACCCGAAATAACTCGGTAATTATCGACGTCACAGAAAAATGTTGTCGACAAAAGTTGTACGGTGTGAAGGGGGCCATCAAATGCGACCAATTTTTTTATTTCGGTGGAGGCGCTGACGCACAGTGAAGGTCACCTCCGCTTTTTGGAATGGAACGCATGGAACGCATAAAAAACATTAGGGGGCCAAAGTCGTTCAAGGTCATTCAAGGTCACCTATTGAAATGAAATACAAATGTTTTTTATGCGGCTAAATATATATGCGGCGAAATACTGAAATACTTGAAAGTAGTACATGGTCATTCAAGGTCACCTATTGAAATTAAATACAATTCTAAATAGGTGACCTTGAATGACCTTGAGCGACTTTGACCCCCTAATATATTTTATGCGCCTTAAAGTGCTCCACAAGATGGTTGAAAAAAAATGTACCATTCCATTAAAAAAAGCGGAGGTGGCCTTCACTGTGCGTCAGCGCTTCCACCCACGGTCGTATATACAGGTCTGGGCACTCCGTTAAAAAATGCGTGACTCTAAGTGACGCCTCTTTTTGCGCATTCCACCGCGGCGCTAGTGAAGGGGAGGCACTTTTGTTTATACCGCGTTTACGGGGCAGGCATGCACGTGTGTGGTGACGGTCGTATGTACGTGTGGCCTAACCTCGTTTTGGCGGGATGATGTCGAATGTATCGTAGCCACGGTTTTTATTCAATACGGAATACCAAAAGATGAAGTGTCTATATATTGCGATGCCGAAACGGTGCATGATTCCGGGATGCAGAAGTGGATACATAAATAACCCGGAGCACGTCTCATTATTTAAAATTCCCAATGATGACTACTGATATTTTCTACTACATTTCTACTACTACTACTAATGAAATGAATGCGTGCTACGCGTAAATTTCGAATGTTCTTCTTGAAAAAATGTAATTGGATTGAGCGATAGTTAAATCAGCATATCCATGTCAAAGACCATGAGTATCATTAACTAATGGGTCATCGGTCATATTTTCGGATTATGCTTTTAGTTTTTGTGTTCGACTAAATATTTAGGATGTGTTAATTTTTCATCACAGACACGTGAAGGGAAAGACAATTCGCATACGCGCATACATCGCGCTCTGTCGCACATGCCTCCGAGATAGCAGCGCTCCACGCTTTTGCGGCCAGTTCCGCAAAGAGAGGCGTCAGATAGAGGCACGCTTTCGGGTATACGGAATATACGGGAGTGCCCAGACCTGTATATACGACCGTGCTTCCACCGAAGTAAAAAAATAGGTCGTGTTTGACGGCCCCCTTCACACCGTACAACTTTTGTCTGAAACATTTTTTGTGACGTCAATAATTACCGAGTTGTTTCGGGTGGCAGGGATATAAAAGAGACACCCCGTGGATAAATATTGTCGATGTAAAAAAATGACAATTATTCTTGATATTTAATTAATGATGTTTTAGATTTTCATTTTAGCTATCAATATATGAAGATTCGATTCGATCGACCCACAGGTGATAATAACCTGTGTTCCATTCACTTCTACCCTGTACACGATTGACTCGTGGCCGTGGGGACTCGCCGTCTGCAAAGTGTCCGAATGCGCGAAGGACATTTCCATCGGGGTTTCGGTATTCACGCTGACGGCACTTTCGGCCGAGAGGTGAAACTCTTTGATTGTTTTATGTATACAAGTATTGATATTGACAATCATTTTTTACCAAAAACAATATTTCTTCCAAAAAAGAAAAAAAAATCAATCGCGCTCTTTGAGTTACAACGTCAGCAAATTTAAAAGATCTCATTTCGAGAAAAACGCCTTCAAATATTTAATTATCGATTTCTGCACGATAAAATGATATTGATATAAATGATAATGATATTCTCGAAAGTATAAACTGTCGAAAAAGGCAACAAAAAAAAACGATTTTTTGAGAGTGTCGCACCGGTATAGCCCCTTAACCAATTCTCATGGAACAGGTATTGCGCCATAGTGAATCCCATAAGACGTCACGTGGCGGGTTTGAGCGCGAAACCATTGACGATACTCACGGCTTCGTTAATTTGGATTTTCTCGATCGTTCTCTCGGCGCCCGATGCCCTCTTCTCACACGTACCGAACGTCGATCTCGGCAATAATCTCACCATTAAAATCTGCAGCCCTTTCCCCAAGGAGTTCGGTAATTACGTGAATGTGAAATAATTCATGGGGAAAGTACTTTGCTGTTTTCGCGAACGACTTGGCAATAACTTTGGGTCATCTTCGGTCCGATGAGTACCATTTTTGCGAAAATGGTACTGCTGGAGTAACAAAATTTCTTTCGAAAGTACCATTTTCGAGTCTGTAGGAAACATAAAATAGTACTTTCTTTCGAAAATGTGGTACTATCGAACAACTAAAATGGTACTTTCGACAGGAAGTACCATTTTTTACTCGAGTACCATTTTTGCAAAAATGGTACTGTTGGAATATCAAAATGGTACTTTCGAAAGAAAGTACCGTATTTGAAGCGGGTACAATTTTTTCAAAAATGGTACCGTTGGAATAATAAAATGGTACTTCCGAAAGAAAGTACCATTTTCGAGTCTGTCGGAAAAATAAAATGGTACTTTCTTACGAAAACGTCCGCAAGAATATTGTGAAATGAAGGTTTGCAGTCGCGAAATAATGGCCGAAAACAAGGGTCTTCGAGACTGTTTGGGTTTTGTTTGGGTTGGTCTTCGCAGGTCAGGATTACAAGAAGGGAATGGTACTCTTCAAGTTCCTGGCTTATTACGCCATCCCGCTGTGCATCATAGCCGGTTTTTACTTCGGCATGGCACGCCATCTTGAACTCTCGACGAGGAACATGCCCGGCGAGGGGCCCGGTGCCCATCATAGCGAACAAATACGTGCACGAAGAAAGGTCAGGACAAATTTCGTACTCGAACACTTTTGCCTTTTCATACTAGATTTTTGCTTGAATATCGCGGGAAAAAAGACAAAACGAATTTCTTCGAAAAACAATTTGGGTTTCTTTGGGTTTATTTATAGCGCTGAGCAAACCCAAAGAAATCGAAACAACCTTACAAAGAGATTTATTTTGTCTCTTTCGTGTTATTCTTTATTTGTTTCGTTTTTTTGCTTTAAGTTTTCATTTCTTTAGTCTTTTTAATTTTAACTTTTATTCGTCTCGTCTTTTTAATTTTTCATTTGTTTTGCTTTCTCTATTTTATTCTTTATTCGTTTTGTCTTGTATTTTTCGTTTCTTTCGTCTTTTTTAATTTATTTTTTATTCTCTGTTTTATTATTTATTTGTTTTGTCTTTCTCGTTTTATTTTTAACGGGTTACCCCCACTTGTAGCGCAAAAAAGGCCTTTTGCATGAATTTTTTTAAAGAAAACTACAAAACTTTTTCAATCGATCAATATACCATCTTAAAGAACACATCTCGAAGAACTTTCAGTAATTTTTTTATTGAAAAATATTACATTGTTTAGTGGCAAATGGCCGTCAATGAAATAATGTTTTTATGTACACGGTTTGCGGTGACCAACATTGCGGCGAAGTGGATCAACTGAAAAAAAAATGCGGATGGATTTAGTCAAATATAAGTATAAACTAGTCTTTAATCGAAGGATTTTAAAAAATATTCATTTTTCACAAAATGACGGACAGTCAAAGTTAATGGTGCGATTTTAACGAAAAAAAAACGGCCGTTTTTTGGCTATGAAACGGCCATTTTTTTCGAAAAAAAAATCGAACGATTAAAGACTACATTTTTATGTATTAAATAAGCCTGCAAAATTTCAAGAAGATCGGTTCATTAGTGTTCGAGTAATCTTGGTCACCGACTTCAGAAATGCCATTTTGAGAAAAACGCGTTTAAAGTTTCAATTTCAGTTTACACGAAGAAAATAATTTTTTTTTTGTAAACTTACATAGAGTCATCTATTCCGGGCATCAAAAAAAAACTGCACTTCAAATTGCACTTCAAAAAAATGCAATAAAAAAAAATCGATTTTTTCAAAATCGCAAGTGGGGGTAACCCCTTAATTTGTTTGGACTAAAAAAATGTAATTCCACTTTATTTTCCGCTGCAATAATTTTACATAGGCAAAATTATCACAGCAGAAAATAAGCGAACTATCAGCAATCACGAATGGTTCCTTGACGCGTTGAAAAATTTATATCGTGGCCCGCTCGTAATGAAAATCCGCGACAATTCTCTAATCGATATGAATATTCATGATGCGTGCGCCACGATAATTACTGTAAGTGAAAATACGGTGACGTGATGAGCCAAAGCCGATGTTTCCTTTTGTTCCGTTGTCGCCAGGTCGGCAAAATGGTAATCGCGTTCGTCGTCATATTCATCGTGTGCTTTCTGCCGTATCACGTGTTCATGCTTTGGTTTCACTTCAATCCGTTCTCGAAGGACGAATACAACGAGTTTTGGCATGCGTTCAGAATCGTTGGTTTTTGTCTCAGCTTTATCAACAGTTGCGTCAATCCTATAGCGCTCTACTGCGTCAGCGGAGCTTTTCGAAAGAGGTCAGTGACGCTTTCTTCTTTCGTTTAGTCGATAATTGCTCCTTCGTAGACGATCATGCACGGCGAATGGAGGAAGAAAGGAAAATTTCACAGAGTGGACAAGTCCACAGAGTGGACTTGCCTTAAATCTGACGGATAGGAATGAAAGTCGGCGAAGGTGGGGTACAGTGTGTCACTTTTTTTCTAACGAATTTTCACTCCAATCGAGTCATTCTGTTGAAAATTAAAATTAGGAATTTTAAACCGTCGGCGCATTCAAAATTCGGAATTTCAACCAGGCCCCCATCCCAGGTAGGAATTGACGATGAAAAAAGGGCTCGCCAAGCTCTGAAACAAGGCTCACATTTTTTAATTCAGGCTGAGCACCAGCCTGATTTCAGGCCTAGCTGAACCACTGAATGATAACGCGGTTTCAGGCTCTTGCACACAGGCTTGACCAAAGGCTGGTAGAAAAGCCTGTACTAAGCCTGAAACGACGAAACAACAAGGCTCAAAACGAGCCTTAATGAAGCCTTCACGAGCATTTATGACCAGGCTTTTCCCAAACTCTTCCCGAGGCTATATGAGGCCTGTTTTTAGTTTTCTATATTCCACCTTGGGGTAAATTTAATAAATTTGTAAAGAATTCATTTGATTTATTATATGTATTTATTATTTGTTATATTATTTGTTACAAAATATATATAAAAAATATTTTTAAAAACAATACTTTATTTTATTGCGTACTTTTATTTTCGTATGTACTTTTTTGTGTACCTCATAAATATCGATAAGAGCATATGTTTAAATGTTCTGAGCTGCCTCCTTCGCTTTCGTTTTTCGTGCCTTCGCACCCGACACATTTATTGCTAAATTTTTTTTTCATAAAAGTACAGAAAAAATATTATTTTAAACTTATTTTATTTTATCACAACCTGAAACAAGCCTGCATCCAGCCTTGATTTTTCAGCCTCAAAATTCACCGGCTGAATAAAGCTTGAAATAACCCTGAGTTTAGGCTAAGCAGCCAGTCTTGGTTCCAGGCTGCTCCAAACGATGCAATGAAACCTGGGCCAGGTCTGTCTCACTCAGGCTCGGTGAAACAAGGCTCGCACAAGCTTGTTTCCATCGTCAGCCTTTTGATTTCCTACCTGGGATGTCGGGATCATGCCAGCGAAAGTCTACACAGTCGACTGTAAATGATGTAGAACGTATAACATTGCCTAAACAAATTTCAAAATTGACGCAAATTCACTTCTTAATAAAAAGAAATTCTTGAAATAATTCGTCGATTTATTGAAAATTTGGAAATTTCTAAAACTTTCGTAACCGAACTATTTTGACGGTGTTCAGATTTTCGGAATTTTGACCTTTCGGGGTAGAATTCTTTCGGAGTTTTGAGCGTTCTGATCATTCAAAGTTCGGAATTTCAACCCGGCCCCATCTTGAATTTCGGAATATTAAAGATCGGAATTTCAAACCGTCGGAATTTCAAACCCCGCTCATGGGTGGGGTACAATGTATCGTATAGGTGGGTACAGTGTGTCAACTACTGCGAAACGTATAGTGAGGCGGTTGAAACTCTTTAATTTTTCTAACATAGATAACAGATTTTTACGCGTAACAGTACGAATCCCAACAAAATTAGTATATCAGTATCAGTATAAAATCAGCAACATCACAGGAACGTCTTATTTTTGAAAATCGCACGTCGCTGACAGCGGCCCGTGACACATTGCGCTTCTTCGGAGCGTCGCCACTTCTTTGTTTCCACATTCGGGCATCGTGCCCTACATCTCGGTGATACATTGTACCCCACTGGCTAAATATTTGATTATCGATGAAAATAACTATTAAGACCTTAGGCCACAGTAACGGGTATAAAATCGCTAAAAAAAAGTGATTCACTCGCAAAATTAATTACACATCTATTTATAGATAAAAAAAGTGAAAATATATATATATATTTTTTTTTTCGATGTAGAAAATAGCGGACTACTAATATTTTCTTTTTTTATCTTTTTTTAGGCGCTCCACGGCGTGACATTTAGCATCCACAATTTTTTACCTACAACAAAAAACAAAAATTCTCGTCAATCTACATTAGAATACCTAGAGAAGTACGTACGGAATTTAAATAATATTGTTTTATTCAAAAGTTTCAGGTATTTGAACTTAAGGCGTTACCCCCACTTGTAGCGCAAAAAAAGGCCTTTTTCATGAATTTTTTTAAAGAAAACTACAAAACTTTTTTAATCGATCAATATACCATCTTAAAGAACACATCTTGAAGAACTTTCAGTAATTTTTTTATTGAAAAATATTACATTGTTTAGTGGCAAATGGCCGTCAATGAAATAATGTTTTTATATACACGGTTTGCGGTGACCAACATTGCGGCGAAGTGGATCATCTGAAAAAAAAATGCGGATGGATTTAGTCAAATATAAGTATAAACTAGTCTTTAATCGAAGGATTTTAAAAAATATTCATTTTTTACAAAATGGCGGACAGTCAAAGTTAATGGTTCGATTTTAACGAAAAAAACGGCCGTTTTTTGGCTATAAAACGGCTATTTTTTTCGAAAAAAAAAAATCGATCCATTAAAGACTACATTTATATGTATTAAATAAGCCTGCAAAATTTCAAGAAGATCGGTTCATTAGTGTTCGAGTAATCTTGGTCACCGACTTCAGAAATGCCATTTTGAGAAAAACGCGTTTAAAGTTTCAATTTCAGTTTACACGAAGAAAATATTTTTTTTCGTAAACTTACATAGAGTCATCTGTTCCGGGCCCATACTTCTGTATGGGACCGGATACTTATACTTCAAAAAAATGCAAGAAAAAAATCGATTTTTTCAAAATCGCAAGTGGGGGAAAATTAATTTCCCTTAAGAAATGAATTTTCAGTGAAAAATTTCGTTATAACTGCTCATAAACTACTCATAAAATGAAAAGTTTTCGACTAATCAGAAGTCCCGTACGTAATTCTCTGCGAAATGCAATTAGGAACATAACTTTTTAATTTGAAGTAAATCGAGTGAAAATTGTTGAAGTTATTTGTCACGCCAATTGGAAAAAAAGCTGTTTCGAGAAGTTTCGAATAGTCGGCCATTTTGTACATCGAAAAATATACATATGTATTTTCTTACATCTTGATATTCATACTAAATAGATGTGCAATTAATTTTATGAGTGAATCACTTTTTCATAGGAAAAAAAATTGATAAATTCGCACATGATTTTATTCCCGTTACTGTGGCCTTAGGCCTTAATTAAACGACGAATGGAAAACACACAAGTCACTGAGCTCATCGCGAATAATAAAGCTATCAATTAGGACCGAAAAATCGAGCCGCTGCAGACAGCTACGTTATATTTTACGTTTTTCCGGCGAGCAAAATATATTTGCCAAGCCTCAAATCAATTTTTAATCTTCAATAATTCTTCTTGAGCTCTTATCGACTTTGTTTTAGGCCTGACGAAACCAAATGTAAATCGCGGTCCAACACAACAAATTTCGAAATTTACGAGCTTCAAACCTTCGAGAAATCGCATCTAGCTCACAGTGCCCCGTGATACATTGTACTCCACTCTCCCCTTCCAGTCGACCGGGTTGAGTGGACAGAATAAAAAAGAAATTTGTTAACTCGTAAAATAATAAGAAAGTGAATTTAAAAAAATTGTTGCCTATGAGCAAAAGACAAGTCGATTTTCAATATTTTCTTCTGGCGATAGTATTGGGTTTACGACTTCGGAATTTTACACACAATTCATACATAGTCTTGCCAAGTTTGAGTTTTTTTTTCATTGAAAAATATTGACAAACTATGAAGTTATTATTATTTAAGGGAGGACACCAATGTGACGGGTCGAAAAGGGGTATTTTTTTCCGATTTTGTTTTATTTACTAGATTATTTATTTAGGATTTGGAAAAAGCGTATGTTATCAAGCATACATTGAACCTTATTACGTGTAAAATTTTATTTTAAATAATAAAAAATTAACAACGTTATTGAGGTATAATAGAGCCTCTGTATAAAGGATGTGGTCGAACGGCCGGATCGATAACTTGACAATGATTGGTCTGAAAAATGAAAATAAAAAAGTTTTATAATCTATGTAAATAGATGTAAATAGAAAGAAAAAATGTAAAAAAAAAAGTTTAATTTTGGCGACATTTTTACTTATATTCAGGGGCTTCAAAAATACTAAATAAAAAAAAACGGCTATTTACAATGATAGCTACTGCAATTAGCGGAATTTTGGGTTTTTTTTTGCGATTATACTAAAACTTACAACGCGATTGTAAGTTTTAGTATACGTAAGTCGTTGCGCTACCTGCTTTCACTGAATCGTCTGTTACTTGGCCAAATTTCAATATTCAAACTTAATTTTTTGTTTACATATTCTTGAATATATTATACCTTGAGAAAAAGCGACAAAAAAATCGTTTTTTTAACCCGTCACAGTGGTGTCCCCTCTTGAAGAACGTTCCGCCGTTGCTGCATAGCCAATTGATGCAAATAGTTGTGGCAACGAGGCTTATCTCAGATGAAAAATAAAACGTACTTTTACTATGATAATCAAACTTTCGTATGACCGGGTGCTTTTCTGAAATTTTGAGAAATTCGAAAATGGCAAGCTGGTGAAAAAAAAATCGGTTTTCGACCAACGAAACAACTTTAAGAAGTTACGTGGGTTTCGAAACCAAAAAAAGCACGTTTTCTGTATTTTTTAAATAAATATTATATCGAAATTATTTTATTCAAAATGTTAAAATGTTATTTTATTCAAAACATAAAAGAGCAACATTTTAACAATATTTAAAAAAAAATTTCATCCAAAAATTTGAGAAATTCAGCCATTTTAGTTTTCGAAAAATCGTGTCCACCGACTTCAAAAATAGTGTTTTGAGAAAAATGCGATATACCTGCGTCGCTCTCGGTCGGTCTTTCCCAACGGGAGGAATTTCCAAAGGCTCTCCTAGACTTTTACTCCGATTGACTTAAAACTTTGGGACAATATTCTAGAAATATTATTAAAAAATACATCTTTTTTAAAATGGATTATTTAAATGGATACTATCGAAAAATAATTTTTTTAATGGATTTTTTGAAACTTTCAAACCCACGTAACCCCTTAATAATTTGTTATTAGAATAAAATAGATTTATTCCACATGTCTAGCCGTTGATATTTCTCAACTTAATTAATTTGTTATCGACAAATGAATAATCATAAGTGTTATTAAAGTTGTTTTTTTTAATCGATTAAAAAACCAGCCGGTCATACGATGAAAAATGTTTTGAGCTATGCTCCGTCCGAATTTGAAGTGACTCGAACGAATCGATTTTTACGACTCGCGCCCTTTATAAAACATATTCGAACATTTTCCAAAGATTCAACGAGTACCTGTGCTGTCTCGTGCCCCGTACGTCGCGGAACGATCATTTCCGTGGAAGTTCCCCGCGTACTCGTCAACGCAATGCCAGCACTTTTTACGAGACGAGCTTCAACTCGACGTACCGCAGGTACACCCAGGAATTTAATTCGACGGCACTGCAAACCAGTTGCTCACCCGCCCATGTCAAATGAACGACCACGATTTCCCAAAGAGGCCAAATTTCGCGACGCGAAAATCATCGCCCCATCCTCCAGCGAGACAAAATTCAAATCCCGTGAACAATAAAGACGGGAGAGTGTGATATTTAAAATGCGACATTTGTCCACTCATATTAATGTGTATTTATGTAAAATATATACTTAATTGAACGAATTACGACAACGTTGTAAATAGCATTAAGCAAATCGTAAATATCAAATTTATTGTTTACTTTAATTTTCACGATTTTAATAATTTATTTAATGATTAGTCAATAATTGAAATACTCCGATGACAATGTGGAAGAGGATCGAATTTTTTTTAGACCTTATCGACTTTTGACAGCTGCACAAGGAACCGTGGTAATTTTCATTTTACATAATGTGTATTTATGTAAAATATATACTTAATTGAACGAATTACGACGACGTTGTAAATAGCGTTAAGCAAATCGTAAATATCAAATTTATTATTCACTTTAATATTCACGATTTTAATAATTTATTTGATAATTAGTTAATAATTGAAATATTCCGATGAACTAGTCAATGTAGAAATCAAATTTATTTTTAGACTTTTTCGACTTTTGACAGCTGCACACGTAACCGTGATAATTTTCGTTTCTTGTGTTTTTATTTTTATTAAAAATTTTTTTTTGATAAACAATAATGCGTTCTTCGTCTTGTAATTATATCTTTTTACATTTCACTTTACTTAAATTTTGAAATTTTACTTTGATAAATAATAATGCGTTCTACGTCTTCGAAGGGCAGCACGTGGCCGCCTTCAACATTTAGGAGGAATGTCTTCAATGAATTTTCAACGTAAGACAGTATCACTACCTCCATTTATTGAACTGAATTTACTGGTTTTTTTCTGAGAGTGTGATTATTAATATTTATTAAAGTGTATGCGAAACGTTCTTTTTCCCAATAAAAAAATTGGGGTTTTTGAAATATATAGAAAATTTATTTTTTCGTGATTTTGGTACGTTATTAAGAATTTACTGTTTCATTGTAATAAAATCATTGTTTTTTCTGGGAGTGTGATTATTAATATTTATTAAACTTTATGAGAAACGTTTTTTCTACCAATAAAAAATCAGGATTTTTATGATATCGAAAATATATTTTTCGTGACTGGTCAGTTGGTTCTCTAAATATAATTGGCGATGACAAATGAAAAAATTAATTTTTATTATAATATTAAGAATTTATTGTTCTATTGTAATACATTTTCTGGTTTTTTTCTGGGAGTATGGTTATTAATATTTACTCATATGTATGCGAAACGTTTTTTTTACCAATAAAAATTCGAGATTTCTATTATATCGAAAATGTATTTTTCGTGACTGGTTCGTTGCTTCCCTAAATATAATTGACGATGACAAAGTACATCAATTTTTATTATAATATTACTCATTTATTGTTTTTTTGTAATTTCATTGTTTTTTTCTGGAAGATTGATTATTAATATTTATTAAAGTGCATGCGAGTCGTTTTTTACCAAAATAAAATCGGGTTTTCTGTGATTAAAAAAATGTGTTTTTCATATCTTTGGTTCGTTGGTTACCTAAATATAATTGAGGTTGAAAAATGAAATGAATTTTTTTTATTATTTTACTGATTCATTGTTTTTTGTAATAAATTTATGGTATTTCTTCTGGAAGCATGATTATTAGTATTTATTAAAGTGCATGGGAGACGATTTTTTACCAAAAAAAAAATCGGTATTTCTGTGATATGAAAAATGTGTTTGTCCCGACTTTGGTTTGTTGGTTCCCCAAATACTATTGCCAATGACAAATGCAAAAATGAATTTTCATAACAATAATAAAACTCTCGTACGACCCGATACTTTTTTAAAATTTTGAAACATACGCAAGAGTCAAGCTGTACGAAAAAGTTCGATTTTCTCCCAAAAGAAACAACTTTAGTTATTTGTTATAAAAAAAATATATAGAAGTTTGAAAAAATCCTCATGGTTAGAATAATTTTTGGAATTTTTACAAAATCTTTATTGAAAATTAAGGGAACGTTCTGCCTTGTTGAGCCAAAAAATGTTCGATTTTTCACTAATTTTTTATGCGAAAAGTATTAACGCGGTCCTCTAGTTTCTCGGCTGTTTTTTTACGGCTTTTTCAATAATTTTTTAAGGGCAAAGCATCGAAATAATCAATCTCATTGTTTTTGCATAATCTTTATTAACATTTAAATAAGCATTACAAATTTTTTGAAGTCAAAATATATAATAGAATAAACGTTATAGTGGCCGACAGGAAGACATCAAGTAAAAGAGGTGCTTGACGGTGACCAAGATTGAGGCTGCTCTGCTTATCTGAAATCAAAAAAACCAAACGGCATTTTAATCTTCATATTTAAGACTAGCGATTGAACTAGAGTGAATTCTAAATGATAAAAATTGACTTTTTTATACCCTTTTGAAAAATACATTCTATTTTTTACTCATTTTTTCTTAAGTTTTTCGCTCGTACAAAAAAAACTATCGAAGCAATCATGATAATCCTAGTTCAATCGCTGGCTTATAACATATTAAAGATGCTGTATAAATTTGAACAAGATCGGTGCAGTAGTTTCTGAAATATCGTGGTCACCGTTTCGAAAAATGGTGTTTCGAGAAAAACGCGTTTGACAGTATACCTGCTCCGTGTACCTGCTCCGTTCCAGGGCCGTAACTTGTGAACCACTTCGAATATCGAAAAATCCTTTGGCACACATTTTCTACACATGTTGTAGATGTGATTTATGAAAAAAAAATCGATTTTTTCGACCCGAGAAACTAGAGGACCGCCTTAAATGTAGAATGTTGAGATTTGGTACATTGACTAAGAGGTCTTCATTGAACATCAAAATATTTTTCAAAGTTTGACAAAACATGGTGGTGGGAGTGGGAGGAGTCACGCATGTCGGTGCGCGGGAGATGACATTCTTCGCTAGCGGAAGTCCTAAGTCCTAAGTCCCGGTAAAAAAATCAAATATATTTTTACTCTGTACAATATTGTGTATAAGTTGACCTAGAACCAAGAAGAAAAATTGAAAAATAAAAAAATTGTGAGCGATCGGAAGGAAGATTGTTTTTTTTTCCCAAAAATTTTCGCAGTTTTTTGCGCACTATTTTATTATTTTTCAATTTTTCTTCTTGATTCTAGGTCACCCTATACACAATATTGTAAAAAGTAAAAATATGTTTGATTTTTGTGCTTCAGATCACCTGTCCGGGACTTAGGACTTCCGCAAGCGAAGCATGTCATCGCCCGCGCACTGACATACGTGACTTCTCCCACTCCCACCACCATGTTTTGTCAAACTTAAAAAAATATTTTGATGTTCAATAAAGACCGCTCAGTCAACATACCAAATATCAACATTCTATATTTAATACCTTCCGCATAAAAAATTGGTGAAGAATCGAACATTTTTTGGCCCAACAAGGCAGAACCTTCCTTTAAGGGGTGAGATGCAGTCAGAATTTTCAAAAGATCGATTTTTTTGCATTTTCTTGAAGTATGATGTTTCGAAAATATTCCCTGAAAATTTCAAGTCAAGTTTCCGGGATATCCCACAATTAGTGAAAGGGGCCACGGCTATTCTCCACGTATATACGTGGCTGACAAACGCGCGACCGATAATACCCGGGATGGCAGATTACTTCGAAGACAACAACAAATTGATATTTTGGAAGCTTCCACATCGGCAGAAACCGTATTGCATGGGCCAGGAATTGATGATTCGATGTAAGTAATTTTTTAATTACTATTTCTATACATAAATCAAGTGTAAAATTGGAGAACTCTTTCAGACATTTAAGAAAATTCATTACACAAAAACTATGAACTTTAGAAAAATTTTATAAAGAATACTTTCGTTTTTAAATTGCCCAAAATGTTTTTAAAATAATTTATCCCAAAAAACTTTAATTTTTCGAAAAATTGTCTCAACTATTGGCTATAAACAATTGAATGCTTGACTTTTCGGCAAAAAATTGTGATATTCGGATTCAGCGGATCAAAATACATAAAAAAAAGTTTAGCTTCATCCATCGAGCTAAAAATTTTACGAACATACAATACCGTATCCACAGCGAAAAACTTTAAACGCATTTTTCTCGAAACTATGTTTTTCAAGTCGGTGACCACTATAATTCAAAAACCACTCGATGGATTTTGATGAAATTTGGTGTGCTTATTGATAGCATTAAAAACTAGTCCTCAATCGAAGGATTTTCATTTCTGTTGAAAATTAAAAATTTTTTGAACAATAAACGAGTAATTTTTTGGTCGAAAATCGAAAGTTATCTGTTCGAAGTCGCCATTTTGTTAATTTGTGAAAAAAAGAGCTTCCATTAAGGACTAGATTTATTATTAAACTAATGATTTTTTTTTGTTTTTTGATTTAAGATGATGCAGTAAAATTTTATGATGGTCACCGCAAAGCATTACGTGCCGAAGGGGGTTCGACAAAGATGGCGATATTTTTATAAATAATCAATATTTTTCTTTGAAACTTTGTACAAGTCAAGCTGAAACATAACATAAACAGTCTGTGTAACCACTTTGGGAATCAAACTTAATTACTATAAAAAAAAATTATTGAAAATGCTCGTTTTTTCACGCCTCTGACCGCATCTCACCCCTTAAGGCGTTACCCCCACTTGTAGCGCAAAAAAGGCCTTTTTCATGAATTTTTTAAAAGAAAACTACAAAACTTTTTTAATCGATCAATATACCATCTTAAAGAACACATCTTGAAGAACTTTCAGTAATTTTTTTATTGAAAAATATTACATTGTTTAGTGGCAAATGGCCGTCGATCAAATAATGTTTTTATATACACGGTTTGCGGTGACCAAGATTGCGGCGAAGTGGATCATCTGAAAAAAAAATGCGGATGGATTTAGTCAAATATAAGTATGAACGAGTCTTTAATCGAAGGATTTTAAAAAATATTCATTTTTCACAAAATGGCGGACAGTCAAAGTGGTTCGATTTTAACGAAAAAAAACGGCCGTTTTTTGGCTATAAAACGGCCATGTTTTTTCGAAAAAAAATCGAACGATTAATGACTGCATTTTATGTATTAAATAAGCCTGCAACATTTCAAGAAGATCGGTTCATTAGTGTTCGAGTAATCTTGGTCACCGACTTCAGAAATGCCATTTTGAGAAAAACGCGTTTAAAGTTTCAATTTCAGTTTACACGAGGAAAATATTTTTTTTTGTAAACTTACATAGAGTCATCTATTCCGGGCCCATACTTCTGTATGGGCCCGGATACTTATACTTCAAAAAAATGCAATAAAAAAAAAATCGATTTTCTCAAAATCGCAAGTGGAAATTGAGCTTAGGAAATAGAGCTATTCGCAAAACTTTAAACGCGTTTTTCTCGAAATACGGTTTTTCAAAATGGCACGCAGCATCACTCGAACAATTTTCATTTTTTTTACTTGAAATTTTGACCAGATGTGAACATTAACATTATCTTGAGAATGTCGATCGGGATTTTCAATAACTTTATTTATTGATTTTTTATTAACAAAAAACTAGCCGTTTTTTTCGTCAAAAATCAATTTTTTTTTTCAAACGCACGCCAAATCCACAAAAATTGATACTTTTTAAAATCCGATCGACATTCTCTAGCTATAACCCTCTAGATTGATGGTTTTTTTTTTGTTCTAGATTCAAAAGTGCACCAGTGGTGCTGCGTGCCGCGGAGCCCTGCAAGCAAAACATGCCCCGGGAAGATAGCTGTGGAACCGCCATGTTGTTTTTTTTTTGCTGTAAAAAAATTTGATAATAAAGTTTAATGTATGCCCGATAACACCCTTAAAAGTTTTTTTTCAATTACCTTCAATTTTGGAAGCAAAAAATTCGTGAAAAAACCTTTTTTTTGGACCGTTACAGTGGCCTTAGGCCTTAAGAACCCGTGCTATAAAACAATGCGGCGTAAAATCGTTTCAAAATTCGCCGCTTGTGCAGACCCCCAGAGGCACGCGTCTGCAGGACGGGGGGGGGGGGGGGGGATCGCACGATCGAGCAGATGTTCCAAAAGCAAGTACGCCGATGTTGAATCATCTACGTGTGTACGTGTGTGCATGCGCTGAATGAACGATTTCAGCTTTACTACCCCTACCGTCGCACCGAGAGACGCGTAATCGAAAATTCTGAAGCAAGCAGCTGTGCATCCAACCGACGGTTGGTGGCCCGATGTAAAAACGGTAAAAGTGAGGGAGGGTCAGGGGGGTGGAGGCAACGGCACGCGACACTGTACACACGAGCCTCGCACCCCCATGAAAAGTTTCCCCTATCGTCGACGGCAGCCGTTCCAAGTCTACAATGCTCAACGCGACTCTGCGTAACGGCTCGTTCGATTCCGATTGCCGCGATCCACGCTAGTCAAAATTCGGTCGCCTATCCGGTCGCACGTTCGATGGTCCATTTTTGACCGAAAACACGACGACTGTTCGCGTTGATCCTGTTGTTCGGCGTGATATCATGAAACGGTCCACTTCGGTGAGCTTTCCTTTTTATTTCCCGAAATGCATCTCCCAAAAATATTATTATCGGCACATTATAATTGCCGATTTTTTCGTCGTTGGATTGCCATTTGATTTTGTCGTAATTTTTTGGTGGATTTTTTAAATATATGTTGCTTTACTTTTTGGGGAATTTTTGACATTTTTTTCGGGACCTCCGGAGTTCCTGGCGGTTTTTTGGCATTTTCTAAATCGAATTTCTGGAAAATTTGTTTATAGTAGTTTTTTTAATAGAGTTTCTGGGGACTTTTGTTTCTGATTGAATTCCTTGGGGGTTTGTTGTCATGTGTTTCATTTTCGTTTGTTGGGAAATTTTTTCAGGGTTTTTTTTGGTTTGGGAGATTTATTTTATAATTTTTAAAATATAGTTTGTCGGGAAATTTGATTTATCGTGGTTTTCTTTTGTTTTTTTTTCAATTGAATTTCTGGAGAATTTCTTCTGAATTATTTTCATCGAGTTTCTGAAGAATTTTGTTTTCATTTCTTTTTTGATTGAATTTCCTGGGGATTTTTCTAACCGTTTAATTTGGGTTAGTGTGGGAATTTTTCAATTGTTTTTTTATTGGTGTGGGGAATTTATTTGATCATTTTTTTAATTTAGTTCTTCTGAAATTTGTTACATCATTGTTTTTATTTAAATTCGCGAAAATTCTTTGCGGTTATTTTTTTTCTTTCAATTGAATTTCTCAGAACTTTCGCCTCATTATTTTTTCAATCAGAGCCCTCGGAAAATGTTCATCGTCTTTTTGTCATTTAGTTTTTCGGGATATTTCCTTTTTCGATCGTTTTCGTTTTAATTTTACTTTCTCGGAACATTCGCCTCGGTATTTTCTTAATTATCATCTCAATTATTCATCGTCTTTATTTAACTTAATTTCTCGGAGTATTTCTTACGTAATTTTTTGCATTTGGATTTATTTAGAGAATCTCTTTGATCATTAATCAAATGTAATTCCTCGCTAAATTTGTTTCGTCATTATGTCGATTAAAATTCTCGCAATGTTTTTTCTACAATTTCGTCATTTTTATTTCCCGGAGCAATTCCCTCATTATTTTATTAATTACTTGACTAGAAAAGAAACTCTTGCTTTTTTTTAATTTGAGAAACCCTTCGATCATTTTTAATTCAATTTGTCGAAAAATGTCAACTCATTCTTATTGTTTATCCTTATTTACTAAATTTTTCGGCAATCATTATCTTTTCTACAATCATGGAATTGTGACATTTCAAGGCTCCGAGCCTCGCCGAGAACCAACAGGACGCTCGAAGGAAGAGGATAAAGGCTGCCAAAGATGAAGTGGTAAGTAAAATTAACATTCGCTACAACGGAGTCCGAGCACTCCTACGATATCAGTAATTCGATGAACGAGAGCTCCGTTCTTCATTTTTGACCCCCCCCCCCCCCCCCCGCCCTCACTCGTCGTCCCTACCATAAAAATGATTGCAACCGAATCTAAAGATGCTCAATTTTTTTTCTAACTTTGTGCCAAATGCGTGAATCAACTTGTGCAAATGAGACGACCCTTGGCTGTGGACAAATAAAAATTAATGTTCCACTCAGGGTTGGAAAAAAAGATCCAGGGATAAAAGCACCCCTGGAGAAAGCAATATTTCTTTCAAAAATGGCAAAGTGCTTTCAGTAAAGTCAGCGTGAGAATTTAAATGGACGTGTCACGGGACGATTTATTTTAGTAAAACTTCCCTTTCTCCATTTAGGAAGGGCCGAATACACGAGAGTATATGCATATGGCCCTGGCGAGGGTGCTCGAATTGCAACGGGCCCTCAAGGACGACACGTACTTCAACGACGAATCGAGCGATTTAGGTTAGCGAATGCGTCATATATTTATGGAATAGTTAAAATAAAGTTTCTCAAAAAAGCCTTTTTTTCTTTATATTTAAGCGTAGTCGTTAATTTTTCGTAAATTCGTGTGACGGTTTTTAAAACAGTCTTTCTGGTCGTATCAATATTTGAGTAATTTTCTGCGACTGTTTGTAATCTCTAAAGATTGATGTAATATTTTTGTGATTTTTTGTTGCTGTTTTTTAAAATTGTTTTTGTTGGTAGGTTATTTGTTGTTTTTTTGTGTCGGTGTAAACTTTTGTTTGTTTTTTATCTTTCTTTTGGGTTTTAATTTTCGTAAATTTACTCTTTTACATTTTTTAAGTTTACTGTTCTTTTTTCGCTTTTTCATTAACGTTTTTCGGAATCGTCAAATTTCTTTTGTGCGGCAAAGTTTCGCTTAAGAGGTTAGGCTACTCTAGAGGCCGAAAAAATAGGGTTTTGGGGATTTTTTTTCAGAAAAACTACAAAATAAATCGAGATTATAAAAAAGGGTATTTATCAAACATATCAGTGACTGTATACAATAATTTTTTTAAGCCATTAATTTCAAAATGGCGGCTGTGCAGCGTTTATCTCAAAACTGCATTTTTTTAGTTGGCCGAAAACATTACTCAAACAATTTTCAACCGATTCACTTGAAATGTTGAAAATATCTTGAAAAATACATTGTCTATGGAAGTACGTAGGATTTTTTGTTATATTGCATAGTTCATTTGTTATTAACAATTATCTGACGATTTTTAGGCAAATTTTTCATTTCCATAAATTTTCAACCGATTCACTTGAAATGTTGAATATATCGTGAAAAATACATTGTCTATGGACGTACGTAGGATTTTTTTTTATATTGCATAGATCATTTGTTATTAACAATTATCTGATGAATTTTAGGCAAATTTTTCATTTCAAAAAATTTGCCTACAAAATCGTCAGATAATTGTTAATGACAAATGAACTATGCAATATAAAAAAAAATCCCACGTACTTCCATAGACAATGTACAAGTATTATTCAATATATATTCAACATTTCAAGTGAATCGGTTGAAAATTGTCTGACTTATGTTTCCGGCCAACTTAAAAAATGCTGTTTCGAGATAAACGCTGCACAACCACCATTTTGAAATTAATCGCTTCAAAAAAATTATTGTATACAGCCACTGATATGTATGATAAACACCCTTTTTGAAATCTCGAATTATTTTGTAGTTTTTCTGAAAAAAAAAAAAATCGCCAAGAAGCCCATTTTTTCGGCCTCTAGAGTGGCCTAAGACCTTAATTGAAGAAAAAAAAACGAACCGCCTCCTAAATTCCCTTGATCCAGTTGGTCTTCAATTTTTATTATTTTTTCCCCTGTTTTTTGTTTTTTTTTTTCGATTTTTATGCTCTTTTTCACTTACATTTCTCAAAATCGTCGAATTTCTCGTGTTCGTCAAAGATTTCAATCGAAATTTCGCTCATTCGAAAAAGAAAGAAAGAAAAAAAAACCGAACCGATCTTCAATACCGACTTATTTTTCATCGATTGCCGATTTTCCTTCCAGGCGAATCGGACAACGAGGACGACCTGATGAGGCACGTGCTGACGAAAGTATTCCGCGACTTGCCCGGTACGACGAGCGCCAAAGTATCCGGAATAATCGAGCGTGGCGCGAACTCGAGACGCGAACTTTCGAAAATTCGCGCCAAGAGCATTCAACTCTCTGGTTACGACACTTGCCGCAGGGTGGCGGTTGATTTCATGAAGAAGACTGTGCAGACGACAGAGGGAGCTTACCGACTGCCGGACTCGCCGGTAAAAACGCGACGCAGATCGATCGGCGACGCAGCCGACGATCGTAAGGCCACCAATGAAAATTCCAATTACGAGCTAAGAATGCGAATGTTGACGAGTTTGGATCTTCATCTTGCCACGAAACAACGCGATTACACGGCTCGTTTGATGAGACACTGATTCGTCGACGATAGAACGAAAAATTCGATAAGTTGCCAACTTCGGATCATTCGATTCACCACTGTGTATTTCGAAATTCTTCGCTTCCGGCCCATATCTAGTCCTCTCTGATGACGAATTTCCCTTCGACATCATTGAACCAAAGAAAAAGTATCAACGACCAAGAGCGCGAACAATCGAAATGTTGCGAGTTGCACGAACCCGAGATGGCGAAAAATTCGAAGCGAGAAATTGCCAACTTCGGATCATTCGGTTCGCCCGTGTGTAATTTGAAATTCTTCATTTCCGGTCCGCATCTAGTCCTCTTTGATGACGAATTTCCCATCGACATCATTGAACCAAAGAAAAGTGGCAAAGTTCACAAACAGGAAGAGTCGAAGCATGACGTTTTCCGAAATACCGAGACCGCAACCCCTCCCCTCATTCCCACCCCATTCGACTCTTCCTGTAATTTCTAGTCACTCTTACACGCCACGAAGTGTATTAATTAAATAACTAATCGACAAATTATCGACTATAAGTGAAATTCCTACGTATAATTATTTCTGTTATTGTACTATTGCCCAAAAAAGTAGTTGGGCGATAAAAATTCGTAAAATAAATAAACGATACATTCTGTAATTCTATCCGTGACGAATTTCCGGAAGTCGGAATTATTTCGCGCATCCCCCCCCCCCCCTTTAGATCTACAAATAACGAGGGAAAAAACACACCGAGGCAGAATCAATTGACCTTTTAGCGGTGTGGCGAAAATGAGATTTTCGTGCCACTTTTGTGGCGAAAAAAAATTTGATATATTTATCCTAAAATCTCAGTATTACGGTTCTTGAGGTTACTGAAGCCGAATTTGATATCAGATTTTCAAATTTCAAAATGGCGGATTCAACATGGCGGATGCAAATTCGAATAGTTTGATTTCGATGAAAATGTGTAGTCTACGGTTTTAAGGCCCTAGGCCACAAAAACGGGTATAAAATCATGTACAAATTTAACAATTTTTTTTTCTTATCAAAAAGTGATTCACTCATAAAATTAAGTACACATCTATTTAGTATGAATATCAAACTGTTAGAAAATATTTTTTTTTTCGATGTACAAAATGGCGGACTACTCGAAACTTCTCGAAACAGCTTTTTTCCAATTGGCGTGACAAATAGCTTCAACAATTTTCACTCGATTTACTTCAAATTTAAAAGTTATGTTCCTAATTGCATTTCGCAGAGAAGTACGTACGGAATTTCTGATTAATCGAAAACTTTTCATTTTATGAACAGTTTATGAGCAGTTATAACGAAATTTTTCACTGAAAATTTATTTCTTAAGTTCAAATACCTACAACTTTTGAATAAAACAATATTTTTTAAATTCTAATATAAATAGACATAAATAAATAAAATAAAATAAAATGAAAATAAATAGAAAAATATATATATGTATATATATATTTTCCAACAGCTTGATATTCATACTAAATAGATAAGTAATTAATTTTATGAGTGAATCACTTTTTTATACGAAAAAAATTGTTAAATTCGCACATGATTTTATACCCGTTACCGTCTTAGCGAGCTTTAAGCTCGCTGAATTCGAAACTGACGTGAATTGAGATTTTCGAAATTGAGTGGCAATAATAAATATAAAAGGACAAAAATCCTGAGGACACAAAAAATGAAATTAAAAAACAATAGATGCAGAAAAAAATACTGAAAAAAAAGAGAAGTACAAAAATAATAATGAAATACGAAAAGTAAAAATAAAATGTTTAATAAAAAAAGGTGCTCGATTTTTTCAAAGTGTTTATTAAAAAAAGTCATCCATTCGTGACTCTGGTTTCGGCAAACAGCCCGATTTGAAACCATTGCAAATATTCTTTTCCATTCTTTACCATAGATAATGGTTTGCTATAAATGGTTTACTAAATTTTTATCTGCCATAGTGTATCCAGATCTTTAGTGTCAGGGCTCAAATTCGAAATTCGCGACCGCAAACAGCTAAAGATACAATTTTTTTCGTAATCGAACTACTTTTAGAATTTTCTCCCACGACATTGGATCCGCCATCCACAATTTTTTTTAATTCAACTCCAAATGTGAATTCAGCGGTGCCGAGAACCACTCAGTTTGGTCGAAATCAAACAATTTTTTAACTTATCATGCGCCACTTAGATCCGTCAACTCGAATGTAGAAAATTTAATTTCCGATTCGGATTCAGGGACCTCAAAAACTATGATTTACCAAATAACAATCAAATCAGTACAGTAAAAGCTTCTTTTCAAAGCCCACATACGTGTCATAACGCAAGAGTCGTCTAATCCGCCCATATGTGTGTCACTCACAGCCAAGGGGTTAAAAACAACGATCAAAAACTACAACCATCGTTTGATTGTGTAAAAAAAATCATTTATGCTTTATTACATGTATGTATATATCTATATATATGCATGTATACGTATATATTTGTGTAGATGATTAAAAAAAAATAGCGACCTGTCTTCTATACACTATAATAGTAGAGTCGATTATACCGGTTCGTCTACCGTCTAAAAAATAGTCATCTACGATATTAATTAACCACTTTTACAGTTGCCTATTCCATATGACTTCGTTATCCCCTTTCTTTCATTTTTTTTCGTTCTTTGACACGTGTTTATGAATGGCCCTGACGGGCAATTCTACGATAGGATCTACGTGGGGAGGAAGCTTTTTCGCGGCAATGGGAGAGGGGAGGAAAGACGAAGAGTTCGGATTTGCTTGTGTTTGTTTGGGTTACAGATGGAGGAAAGGGCAATGGGAGAGGCGGAAAGATGGGAAGGCTTTCGGTTTGTTTAGAAGGGGAAGGGGTGGGCAAGAGTGGGGAGAAGGGACACTTTATTTCGGTTTGTTTGATACTTTGCTTTGCTTGTGTTGGTTTGTTTGAGTATGTTCGACGCTTTAGGTTTGTCTGATAGTTTGGGTTTGTTTGGCTTTGCTTGTCCTTTTTTGTTTCGGTTTACTGATGTTTGTTTGCTTGGGTTTGCCTGTCTTAGTTGGTTTGGGTTCGTTTAACGGTTTAGCTTTGTCTGATAGTTTGGGTTTTCTTGCGTTTGTTTGGCTTTGTTTGTGCTTGTTCGTTGAGATTTACTTCTGTCTGTTTGCTTGAGTTTGTTTCGCTTTGCTTGTGCTTGCTTGTTCGCGTTTACTTGTGATTATTTGTTTGGGTTAATTTTCGTTCGAAGAGAGGAAGAGTCAGTGGGCAAGAGAGAAGGAGGCTCACTTTGTTCGGGATCGTCCACGTGGCGGACAAGCGTGTTTGGGTTTGTTTCAGAGCAGGATAAACCGCAAGGGAGAAAAAGATGCGAGCGAACAAGGAGACAGAGTGGTTCGTTTGGGTTCGTTTTGGAACGGCCCAAAGCCCAAAACCGAAAGGGCGAATGTGGGCTCGCTTCAGGATGCAAAGAACAAGGACGCGAGGAAAAGGGCAGTGGGGAGATTCGATGTAATTGCGCGGACACGTCACACCACATAAATCCATTAAAAAGAAGAATGCAAGAAAAAAGAAACCCTCGATAAAATAACGATGAAAGACTACCGAATGAATCCGGGCAGCAACGGAAAATGCAACAATTACCGGGTGTCCTATCTCAGCTCTTGGCCCTTATTTGTGCAATTTTGCAAGACGCGATTTGGCCAACGGGCTTAGTAATTTAGTTGGAGAAAAAAAGAAGAAAAACACGAAGTTTGTGACGATTGAGGATAGGTGGAAATTAATGTTGCTCAACGAGGGTCGGGACGCTCGAAGGATTCCGCCAAGGGTCGGGAATATCGTAGTGCGGGGGTACCGTCGTCAGGGCGTCGTCCGACTTCCGGTTGGAGCTGCAGTTGCTCGGCTTGGTGCGCGTCGTGTTGACGCACTCGATCGGCAGCTTGATGAGATCGAGACGATAATTGAAGCCTTGGCTGGTGACTCGGAGGATCGTGTGGAGCGGCACATCGGTGTAGGGCAGCTCCTCGGGCTTTCTGTCCATGAAGAAACCAATGAGGCAACGCAGAACCGCCTGGTGGGAGACCACGAGGACGTTGTTCGAGCACTGCAGCTCGGCGATCACGGGCTCGACGCGATGCATTATGTCGAGGTAGCTCTGACCCCAGGGGTAACGGTAGCGCAACTTGTCCTGATCCCGCCAGGCAAATTCCTTCGAAACGACACAGAACGTCATGAGATCACCACTGTTGAAACGCGGATCAGGTATTTAGGGTGGGATTTGCGTCTTGGCGCTCTTAAGGTAGCACCTCCACAGAATAGTTGAATTAAGAAATGGTTGAAATTTGACATATATGTTATTCAATACATTATCCAAACGTCTGTGCAATTTGAATAAGTTTGACCACCCCAAACCTGAGATATTTACACTTCAAGTTGGCTTGGTTTACACGCAACAAATGCGTTATGATTGGCAAACAGAGCATCGTTAATTTACCGTCAAAACTAAAATTGAGAAATTGATAAAAAAAACGAGGATAAGCTAGAGTAAGATATCACGAATAATGTGAAAAAAAAAATGAGAATGATTCACCATCTAGTTTCCAAGATATAACCATGAAAAGCCCTCACAATTTTGGCGCAAAGCCTGGCAAAGCCTGGAAAAAAAAAACAATTGGGGCAAAGCCTGGACAGTCCCGGCAAAAAGTTTGCTGGCAATGGTAGATCAAAAACACAATATAAAATATATTTTACGGCAATAAATGATATCCATCGTATTATCTACTAGTACCGAGTCAATATTGCGTAGTTTTTAATTTT